>BOPN01006577.1:33415-38415 GCA_017312705.2 Penaeus japonicus
CCTTATCATATATTTGCCATCATTCATCCCAACCTCCGTTCGAATCCATAGAAAAGCTGCAATAAACTGGCTTCGAGTGAACGGTTTCGGATGAGTTCAGATAAGAGGAGGATTTTGAAAGGTTGGGGAAGGTTGGGGTGGGGAGGGGGGAGGGGGATGGGAGAGGGGGAAGGGAGAGGGGATGGGAGGGGGAAGGGAGAGGGGAAGGGAGAGGGGGATGGGAGGGGAAGGGGAGAGGGGGAAGGGAGGGAGAGGGGGAGAGGGGGAAGAGGGGGATGGGAGAGGGGGGAGGGAGGGGGGGAAGGGAGGAGGGAGGGAGGGGGGAAGAGGAGGATGGGAGAGGGTGGAGGGGAATGGGAGAGGGGAGAGGGAGGGGGGGAGAGGGGGAAGGGAGGGGGATGGATGGGAGGGGGGGGGGGGGGGGGGGGAGAGGGGGAAGGGATAAGGGATGGGAGGAGAGGAAATATAGGAGGACTTTGGGTGGATTTGATAAACAGGAGGAGCAAGGGATGAGATGAGAGAGAGAGAGTGGGAGAGGGAGAGAGAGAGAGACGCAGCTGCAGACAGACACAACGGCAGACATAACGACAGACAGAAGAGAGGGGGGATAAAGAGAAACAGATATTGAGAGATACATATTAAGAGAGATAGATGTAGAGATAGAAAGAGAGAGAGAGAGTATAGAGAGAAAGAGAGAGGAGAAAGAGAGAGAGAATGAGCGAGAGAGAGAGAGAGAGAGAGAGAGAGAGAAAGAGAGAGGGAGGGAAGGGAGAGAGAGGAGAAAGAGAGAGAGTGAGTGAGAGAGAGAGAGAGAGAGAGAGAGAGAGAGAGAGAGAGAGAGAGAGAGAGAGAGAGAGAGAGACAATAAATCAGAAGTGTAGAAGAAGCTTGGCCTGAGGGGCATCAGATCCTATGGGAAAGGGGATTCGTCCCCCTTATTGTTATTCGCATTTGTTACGTCGAACCTCTTCGTGTTTTCCCATTCCCGCTGTTTGTGGAATCTGATCTTATTGTCTCTATGTCTCTTGCTAGTTATTGCTTTATCTGTCCTTCTCTCCTTCTCTCCTTTTTCCCTTTCCTTATCTATTTATTCATTCCTTTCTATTCCTCCCTATAACCTATCGTGTTGGTAACACTCGACAGAAATACTATTTCAGAATCGTTATATATCTTGTTGCATGTTATCATTGTTATCATTACCAACATTAGCATAATCATCTTTACTAATATAATTATTGATGTTGTTTGCTGTCATTGTTGTTGTTGTTGATATAGTGATTGTTTTACCAACATTATCATCATCATTATCATTATTATTATCATAATTTTTCATATCATCATCATCTTTGTCATTATTATTATTGTTACAACAATCATATTATTTATATCATTACTATTTTCATCATTATAATTTTCTGACAATCATTATTATCGATAAAAAGATATATTACCAAATTTCTCATTGATTCAGTAATCAAGTTGAGTTAATTAATTTGGGTGATTGATATTTGTTCAGCTTTGGGTTTTATATGATGGGAGGGAGGATACCATAGATAGATGGATGGCTAGATGGATGGATGGATGGATGGATGGATGGATGTATAGATAGATAGATAGATAGATAAACAGGGGGATATACAGATAGACAGATGGATGGATAAGATGGATGGATGGATGGATAGCTGGCTAGATAGATAGAGTGATAGATTGATAGATAGACAGATTGATAGGTAGATAGATAGATAGATATACAGATAGATAGATAGATAGAGGGATGAATGGATGGTTGGATGGATAGAAAAATAGATAAAGAGAGAGGTAGATGGATAGATAGATAGATAAATGGGTGTATAGATAGATAAGAGAGGGAGAGAGAGAGAGAGAGAGAGAGAGAGAGAGAGAGAGAGAGAGAGAGAGAGAAGAGTGAGAGAGTAAAAAAAAAGAGAAGGAGATGGATATTGATGTATAGATATATATATAGATGCATACCTATGTCAAAAATGTGATTTAATAATCTTTTTTCAATCACGTTTTATTTTGCGTCTTTCTTTTCTGACCTCTTTCCAGATGAGCGAACAATCAAAAATAAAAGAATATAAAAAAAGGACAGTGAAAATGAAGCAGCAGCAGTAGTCTTCTCTATATCTTTTCCCTTTTTCCTTTTTTCTTTTTTTCTTTTTCTTTTTCCTTTTTTTTTTTTTTTTTTTTTTTTTTTTTTTTTTTTTTTTTTTTTTTTGGGGCCCTGCAAAACTTTCGCTAACTCATCCGTCATGTGGACCGTGCAGCCGTGTTTGATTTTCGTGGGATTTAAATATTGGCGGTGAGAGAGCGAGGGAGAATATGGAGAGAATATGATAAAGAAGAAGAAAAGGAAAGCAGGAAAGATAGAGTCAGTGGTTAGAAAGAGAGAAAGTGAGAGAGAGAGAGGGGGAGAGAGAGAGAGAGAGAGAGAGAGAGAGAGGCAGATAGGGGGTAAAGGCGAGAGGGAGAGAGATAGAGAGACATTAAAAAACGAAAAAAAAGACAGTGAGTGGATGAGAGAAAGAGAGAATGAGAGTTAGAAAAAGAGAGACAGACAGATAGACAAACAGATAGACAGAGAGAGAGGGAAGGGACATGAGAGGGAGAGAAAATAAGAAAGAAAGAAACGGAGAGAATGAGAGAGTGTCTCGATCAGACAGACAGATAGATAGAGAAAGGGAGAGGGATAGATTGATAAATAAAGAGAGAGAAGAGAGCAAAAGAGAGACAGGAGCGGAGAGAAGAAAAAAAAAGATGAAATACATAAATGAAGTAATCAAATATTCATTCCACTTTCATATCGCCATTATCATTACCCCCCCCCCCCCCCACCTCCACCTCGCCCGCCCTCGTCTCCCTCTCCCTCCCTCTCCCCTCCCCCCCTCCCTCCCTCCTTCAGTACCTTCTTCCCTCTCCTTCGCTCTTTCCGCCCGTCCGTCCCTTCATCACTCCTCTCTCCTTTCCTCCCTCCTTCTCCCTCCTTTCTTCCCTCCCTCCGCATATTCCTCTCTCTCTCTTCGTCCCTTCCTCTCTCCTCCTCTCTGCCTCCCTACCTCCCTCCCTCCCTCTATCTTCCATATCCATTTTCATTCCTCCTCTTTCTCTCCTTCCTTCCCCCTTTCTTCCTCCCTTCTTTAACCCCTATTTCCCTCCCTCCTTTGCTACATCTTTCCCTCTCTCCCTTCCCCCTCTCTCTCTCTTCTTTAATACCTTTTTCCTTCTCTTCCTTCCTCCTTCACTGAATCCTCTGCTTCTTTTCCTCTTTCGTTGCATCTCCTTTTCCTTCTTCATCTTTCCTTCCCTACATGCATCGTATCTCTCCTCTTTACTCTCTCCTCTTTTCCTCCGATTCCTCTACCCTCCTTCCCTTCCTTCTTCCCTCCTACCTTTTCTGTTTCCTTCTCTCCCTATATTCCTCCCTCCCTCCCTACTTCCTTCCCTTCACACTTCCTCTCTCTCACCTTTCCCTTTCCTCTTCTTCCCTCCTATCTCTCCCCCTCTTTCTCTCCCTCCTTCGCACATCTCCCCCTTCATTATCTCCCACCTTCCTTCTACTCTTCCTTCTATCTTACCTCTCACCTTACTCTCCTTCCCCTTTATCGCTCCTCCTCCTTCCCTCCACCTCTTCCTCCCTCCCTTCCTCACTCCCTTCTTCCCTCACTCATTCACTCACTCCTTCCCTCCTTCCCTCTTTCCACCCCTCCCTTCCTTCCTCTTTCCACCCCTCTTTTCCAACCCTTCCTCCCTCCCCCTTTCCACCCCTCCCTTCCACTCCACACCTCCCTCCCTCCCCCTCTCCACCTCTCCCTCCCTCCACCCCTCATTCCCTCTCTCCCTCCACCCCTCCCTCCCTCCCTCCCACCTCTTCCATCTCCTTCTCCTCCATCATAACAGCCCCCGATCAGGAGTAAGAGCGGCCATGTCATTCTAGATATTGGAAATCATTAGATACAGTTATCAACGTGCAGGTGCATGAGAAAGGAAGAGGAGATGGAGGAATAGGGAAGGAAGGGGAGATGGAGGATAGGGGAAGGAAGGGGAGATGGAGGATAGGGAAAGGAGGAGGTGGAGGGGGATAGGGGAAGGAAGGGAGATGGAGGGATAGGGGGAAGAGAGGGAGATGGAGGGATAAGGAAGAGGGGGAGATGGAGGGATAGGGAAGGAGAGGAGGTGGAGGGATAGGGAAGGAAGAAGAGATGGAGGAATAGGGAAGGAAGGGGAGATGGAGGGATAGGGAAGGAAGGGGGGATGGAGGAATAGGGAAGGAAGGGGAGATGGAGGAATAGGGAAGGAAGGGGAGATGGAGGGATAGGGAAGGAAGGGGAGATGGAGGGATAGGGAAGGAAGGGGAGATGGAGGGATAGGGAAGGAAGGGGAGATGGAGGGATAGGGAAGAAATTGGGGATGGAAGCATAAGGAAGGAAGGGGAGATGGAGGAATAGGGAAGGAAGGGGAGATGGAGGAATAGGGAAGGAAGGGGAGATGGAGGAATAGGGAAGGAAGGGGAGATGGAGGGATAGGGAAGGAAGGAAGAGAAGATGGAAGAGTAGAGAAGGAACGGGAAATAGAGGGACATTGAAGGAGGGAGAGATGGAGGAATAGGGAAAGACGGGGAAATGGAGAGATGGAGATAGAGAATAGGGAAGGAAGGATGAATGGGAAGGAAGGGAAGATGGAGGATAAAGGAAGGAATGGGAGATTGAGGGACAGGGAAGGAAGGAGAGATGGAGGAATTGGGAGGCGCAAACAGAGAAGAGAAGACAATTAGGGAAAATATGAAAAAATAAAGAAGATGATTATAAAACCTCCGACTCTTCATACATCGTCTTATTCACATTTGCATATTTTTTGCCACCTTTTATTAATTCATTTTATTTTCATTTCTTTTCGTTTTCTTTCGCGTTATTTTTATATTATTTGTTTTTCATTTTAATTTAATTTCGTTTCAATTTTACCTTTTTTCATTCATTTTCATTCTA
>BOPN01006577.1:45915-58415 GCA_017312705.2 Penaeus japonicus
AGCAGGGAGTAATACTTGTTATTTAAGCTTGGTTTGTTTTAATCCTTGATGCTTGATCTATTTGCATTAATGCTTCAACTTGATAAATGATCTACCTGTTTCAGATTTGTGTGTAACCAACAATGGTGGCTGCAATGCAAATGCCGACTGCACCACTTCTGGCACGGTAGTGACTTGCACTTGCAAGGCAGGTTACACTGGTGATGGTTTGACCTGTACAGGTGCGTGAACTAACTAGGCAGGTGTGTGTGTGGCACTTCAGCACCTTGGCTACTGCTAGATGACCAATTTGCCTCTTGCTTTGCACACAGATATCGATGAATGCTTGGTCAACAATGGTGGTTGTGATGGTAATGCCAACTGCCAGAATGTACCAGGTGGACGGGTATGCAAGTGTCGGGCAGGGTTCACTGGTGATGGGCTCGCTTGCTCTGGTGAGTGCAGGTATTTTCACTGCTAATGACTGGCCGTAAAGGCAAGAAGCTTAAATCCACCAAGTGGATAGCTTTAATCATGTTGGTGATTTCTTGCATACTAATGAAACCCACCACTTGCAGATGTGGACGAATGCTTAGTCTCCAATGGAGGGTGTGACACGAATGCTCAGTGTAGTAATACTGTGGGCAGTCGTGACTGCAAATGCTTAGCAGGGTTCACTGGGGATGGCCTCGTGTGCAAAGGCAAGTGCAAGTAAATGCAACAAATTGGTAGCATTTTGAGATTCCTAATCGCCAAAAGGATGCATCTTGGTCAACTAATTGGTTGAAAGGCAAGGTGCCTAAAGCCAACACGTAGATGGCCTTGCACAGGTTGCAGATTTCTCGCATACTAATAAAGTCCACCCTTGCAGATGTGGATGAATGCTTGGTCAACAATGGTGGTTGTGATAGAAATGCCAACTGCCAGAATGTACCAGGTGGACGGGTATGCAAGTGTCGGGCAGGGTTCACTGGTGATGGGCTCGCTTGCTCTGGTGAGTGCAGGTATTTTCACTGCTAATGACTGGCCGTAAAGGCAAGAAGCTTAAATCCACCAAGTGGATAGCTTTAATCATGTTGGTGATTTCTTGCATACTAATGAAACCCACCACTTGCAGATGTGGACGAATGCTTAGTCTCCAATGGAGGGTGTGACACGAATGCTCAGTGTAGTAATACTGTGGGCAGTCGTGACTGCAAATGCTTAGCAGGGTTCACTGGGGATGGCCTCGTGTGCAAAGGCAAGTGCAAGTAAATGCAACAAATTGGTAGCATTTTGAGATGAACCCGAGTTCTTTCTTGGGCTGTGATAAATTGCATTTGATAAAGAGCTTAAGGTCTTCAAGATGAAGGTGGCAGAGCACATGAATTTTCAACAATCCATCTTGCTCATTAAAAGCAGAGTGGAGACTGCAAGCATTTTAATGTCGCTTAATGTTATTACAGATGTTGACGAGTGCCTGGTGGGTAATGGCGGGTGCCATGCAAAGGCTCAGTGTACTAATACTGTTGGCAGCAGGAACTGCAGTTGCCTCCCTGGTTATATTGGTGATGGATTTGGATGTGCTGGTAAGTAAATTGTTTTGATGTATCAAATCTGCAGCAGGTCCTCTGTTGTAAGTGAAGGTGTTTGCTTGGGCTAATTACTGTACATGTAGCCAATTCCAAAACCTTGGTGCTCTGATAGAATTGACACCATGTGTATTAATACAGATTGCTGCACACTATTGCTATGCATAATGACTAACTGTTGACGTGGCAGTCTTAAGCATGGTATGACTACTACTTGTGCTGGTAAACCAGGAAAGCAGAGTTGATCAACTTTGGGTATGGAATTGTACAGTTTTTTGCTTCGCATTTCAGGCGCATGTGAGCTGCAACCATGCTTCGCCGGTGTTACCTGTACCTTCTCTCAGGTGGCACCCTTCTACACCTGCGGTCCTTGTCCTGCTGGATTCTCTGGGAATGGCATAACTTGTGAAAACCTCGAGGTAAATTTCATCTTTTCATGAAAGCTGTTGCCTTTTTAAAATGCAGGGTAACCTGATTCTTAATGCATAAACTTGGCCGTTGACGAGACGGCTAATTTTCAATAATGCCTTTATTTAGTGCCCCGTTAGCTTTTGCTGGTGATGGTGTTGTCTGTGGCCTGATTCTGACATCGATGGGTACCCAGACAGTCAGCTGGCATGCACTGACAAGCACTGCAAAAAGGATAACTGCGTGAATCGGCCGAATTCTGGTCAAGAGGATGCTGATGGAGATGGACTAGGTGATTCGTGTGATGACGATGCTGACGGCGATGGCCGGAAAAACCCTTCGGTAAGTGTGGTGGTGGTGGTAATGCAGTCTGTTGTATAAACTGGGCTTCATAGGATAGGATAGGATAGGATTGGAGTAAAGGCAAGTTTCCTTGCAGGATAACTGCCCACTGATTGTCAACCCTGGCCAAGAAGATAAAGATTCTGATGGCACGGGAAATTTGTGTGACAACTGCCCTAGTGTCAAAAACTCTAACCAAAAGGACGTTGATCTTGACGGCCTCGGCGATGCGTGTGATCAGATATGTCGATAACGATGGTAGTGTGCTGTGCCTTTTAGCCCTTTGGCTTGACAGAGCTGTGTAAAACCTTGGGCTGCTCAACCAAAGCAGACTCTACTTGCTAAGTAATGGCTCGTTGAAACCCTTGCAGGACTCGCCAATGACAAGGACAACTGTCCATCGGTGGCCAATAGCAACCAGGGAGATGTCGATGGTGATGGTGTGGGCGACCTGTGCGACAACTGTCCTACTGTTGCCAATTCTGGCCAGGCGGACAGTGACCAGACACTCGTAGGGAATAAATGCGATGGTGATACCGACGCAGATCGGTAATTCTTTGGATCTGGTATTGTGGTGATTACCAAAAAACGATGCAAATTATTGGAAGCACTTTCTGGCAGTGTGTATGAGGGGAAGTATCTTATGTGTACATCTTGGCTTGCAGGGATGGTATTGATGACAGTGTGGACAACTGTCCTGGACTTCTTCGCGCTCAGGTGGATGTTGACAGCGACGGTGCAGGTGATGTGTGTGACTCTGACAGTGACAACGATGGCATCAATGATGACTTGGATAACTGCATGCTCATTCCCAATGCCGACCAGAAGGACTTTGATGGTGATGGCCGGGGAGATGCTTGTATCACGGACCGTGATGGTGATCTAATTATCGACTCTGAAGACAACTGCATCCTGAACCCCAATATTCACAAAACTGATTTCACGTAAGTGCTTGGAATGGATAAAGTGCTTAGAGCATGTAGATAGACGGGCAGTGTGAAATGATTTGCATAAATCCAAATCTTTGTACCAAGCTTGCTCTGATGATACTTTGACAGGAATCTGCAGATGGTGAACCTGCAGCCTTCCAGCTCTGTGGCTCCCAAATGGGTTGTTTATGATGGGGGTGCAGAGATCCACCAGAACGTGAATTCTGCTCCTGGATTAGCTGTTGGTACGTTGGCTTGCATCCCAGTCCACCAGCATGGGAAAGATGCAGATGCACCCTGGTCCACTGCAAGTTAAATCTTCCTTTCTCTTCCCCAACCCTCCCCTAGATGTTATTCTGATTTAATTAAACCTAACCTCAACAGGTGATGCCTCGATGGAGAGTGTGGATTTTGAAGGCACTTTCTTCATTGAAGATACTAGTGATGATGATTATGTTGGATTTACATTCAGGTATTGTTAAGGAACAGTTTGTACTTCTGAAGGATGTAGATACATGGAACCTTGTCTAATGCTGTGGTGTTAATTGCAGCTACCAAAGCAATGCCAAGTTCTATGCAATGATGTGGAAGAAGGCTAATCAGGGTACTGGACTGAAAGGTGTTCAGCTAAGGTTGGTAAATTCTGCTACTGGCCCTAGTAATGCCCTTGCTGATGCCCTATGGAAGACTGCCACTACTACGAATCAGGTTTGTATTGCACTGCATGATCCTGACCCTTTTTATAACCTGTTGTATATTCTGTATCCTTGTAAAATTAGCAATAGGCAACTGTTATACATACAGGAACTTACCCTGTTAATTGATTGTACTATTCCCTGGTTAATCGTCTTTTATCAAATTTCCAGGTCAAGCTGTTGTGGCATGACTCCAGCATCGGCTGGAAACCGCGTGTGGCCTACCGCTGGCAGCTTCACCACCGCCCTGAAATTGGCGGTGTAATGAGGTTCTACCTGTACAATGGCAACACGTTGGTAATAGATTCGGGTAACCTCTACGACGAGACCTTGCTGGGAGGCCGAATGGGAGTGTTCTGCCTCTCTCAGCCTAAAATCATCTGGTCGAATATGAAGTATTCTTGTAATCGTAAGTGCAGGCCTTGGCTTGCTGGCTGGCTCGTGTCCTTGAGCAAGGCTAGCCTAGTATGTAATAGTCGAAATGGAAGTGTGTGCTACCTCTAACCTATCCCTCCTATCTCCAACAGGCGACATTCCCCAAGCAATATTTGACGACCTGCCACAGAGCCTAAAGAACCAAGTCCAGGCCACTCCAGGAATTACAACTAGGACCAAAAATATTCTTGGATAAGAACACTCCCAGACCCCTGTCTCTACCACGAGGTGGTTCAGGACGGAGGGATGATGCCTCTAGGATTGCAACATGACCCCAATATGAATTTTAATAAATAAGTTATTTTTCTTAACTATTTTTTCTTTAACCCATTGTGGAGGGGGATAGATTTGGGACAGATTGCTTGCCCAGTCTCCAGGATGGGTCTTATTTTGGAGCGAGGGAGCTTCGCCTAACATGCATTGACTTTTCCCACTTTCCATGGCTCATTGTAAAACTAGCCATTTTAGTTTTAATTTGTTTTATTGTATTGAGACTTGTCATATGACTGGCTCTAGCAATGCTGCAGACGACCACAATTGTAGTATAGGGTCCATATCAGCCATCACTACTGGCACAGGGTCTTTTAGTAGGCTGACCCTAAAACCCCCACAATGTGACCCCAGACCGTTTATACAAATCGGGTTCGCTCTTTGCTGCATTAAAGAATAGGATAAAAGTGTTAATGAACACTACACTTTGCTCCCCCAATCAGGTCAATAGATATCTTTGATATAGTTCCCCCACCCTCGCCTCTTCGGCTAACCGCTCCCACCCCTTCTGGCCTCCTGGCTACATCCATACCACCCTCGCCCTTATTGAACAAATTTGGACGCAATCCGATTTTCATGACTTTTATATGAAGAGGAAGAAAATTGCTTGCAACCTTCAAGGTAGTGTGATAATTAGGGTTGTGACATTAGCTTATAAGCTTAAAATTAAAATATTTAAGCTTTTTTAACAAAAGCTTAGAAAAATAAGCTTTTTATTAAACTTAATCCAAGAATATTCTTTTTAAATGTTCAGTCTGTGCATCTTTAGCTGTTCTAATTTTGTTTACAGAGTTAAACTTTATTCATATCAAAGATTTCCAATATTATAGACAAAGGTAATTGTTTGAATGGAATTTATAATTAGGGCTGTGACATTATGCTTTTGGCATAAAGCATATTCTTTTAGCATATTTCATTTTAAAGAATATGCTTTTCATAAGATACCATTTAAAAAATGCTTTTTATAAAAAAAAAAATTTTTATGTAAAACTCTATTCTTTTTACTAAAAATTTATGCTTTTATACGCCAGATGAGTAAATTCAGTGTTTTGTTCACAATCATTCAAGGATGCGGCTATAATAGAAATATAGAATACCACTACTACACTATTTTATTTACGCCTTAAAACTGCATGATAAAACGAGGGAAGAGGGAAGATAAACGAGGAGGGGGGAGGAAGGGGAGGAAATATGGAGAGGGGGTAGGAAGAGGAGGAGGGTACGAACAAGGGGATGAACTATGTGGTTGGAGCTTGATTACGTCACAGGTATTATGTCACCAATTTATGTTCGTTTCTTTGGGAGAGACGTTTAACTTTCTCCTTTTTATAGGGAGAAGTGGCATTATTATGTACTGTTGATGATTCACAACACATTGGGATATTACGGGAGGGTGTGAAATACCCTGTGGCAAAGTTTCATAATGATATGAGAGTTTGTTGCAGTTATTTCAGAAAAACATGTCCTCAAGCTCTCTGAAACGCTTATTAGCTAAGTGTTGTCGTTTCAGCACACTAACTCTCACCACATAAGAACAGAATGCCGAAGGTGGAGAGACCGCAACTGCGCACAAGATTGCTCACGGAGTACGGAGATTTTACAGAAATTGATGGAGAACTGCAATGCAAATTTTGTGCTACAAAGGTCAGTGAAGTCTATGGGTTAAAATGTTTATATGTTTTAATCCATGATATAGCTTTTTTTTTGCAAAATATTTTCGCACAATATTTCAAATACGAATATACCATGGGCATTGAAAAATGTTCTCATTTATTTAGGTTCCCAATTTGAAGAAATCTTTAATCGTGCAACATCTGAAGACTAAAAGACACAGAGAGAATAAACAAAGATCGCAGCAAGACGAGGCAGTACAGGAAGAAGGCTTAGAAGATGAAGAAACTGTTGAACAGCAACTTCCACCTGCGCAAAAGAATTTTAATAGAGATCTCTGCAAAGCTTTAATATCTTCTAACATACCTTTAAATAAGGTAAATTCAACACCGTTCTCATCCTTTCTTCTCAAATATACTGCATACACTGTTCCAGACCAGAGTACTCTTAGGAAATACCATGTGCAAGATCTGTATAAGGAAACTTTGAGTGATCTTCGACATAAAGTCGATGCAAAAAAACTGTGGGTGTCGTTAGACGAAACGTCAGACGTGGAGCAGAGGTATGTTGCGTGCTTTGTGTTTGGGATACTGGGAGAAGAGGAGGAACGGCTTAAATGTTATTTAGGCAACGTAGCTGAGCTGAAATCTGTAAATCACTCGACCATAGCAGCCTTCTTCAATGATTCTCTACATGTACTGTGGCCTCAACAAATTCTTTATGAAAACGTGTTAATTGCTACAACAGATGCAGCACCATATATGTGCAAGGCTATGCGGGGATTGCAAGTTATGTATCCAAAAATGATACATGTAACATGTCTCGCTCATGGTTTACATCGGGTTGCAGAAATGGTCAGATCTAACTACCCTGAGGTTAATCGTTTGATATCTGCAGCCAAAAGTGTGTTTCTTAAAGCACCACGACGAGTAGAGAAATTTAAGGAACTTTCACCTGGCGTCTCCCTCCCACCTTCGCCTGTTGTTACCAGATGGGGCACTTGGTTGGAAGCAGCGCAGTATTATTCAAATCATCTGGAAGAGGTCAATAAGGCAATTATGAGTTTTGACGAAACTGAGGCCCAGAGCATTGCTGAGTGTAGAGAGCTCCTAAATAATGTTGAAGTGAAAGTAAGCTTGGCGTTCATTGCTAACCAATTTTCTGTATTAGCCTCTACAATTGAAAAGCTTGAAACACGAGGGCTATCTTTGAAATCAGCTGTTGGTTACATCACGGAGGTTAAAGAGAAGCTTGAAAACATGTATGATACAACCTATTTTGATAAGTTCACGTCAGTATTGGCTAAGAATAAAGGATTTGCAACTTAAAAAAATTAGCTCTCTCTTATCTGGGAAATTGAAGAAAACAAATGACGATTACATCAACCAATACTCCAGCTTTGAATTAACTGCATTTCAATTTGCTCCTGTCGTTACCTGTGATGTGGAAAGAATGTTTTCTGTCTACAAAACTGTTTTAGCCGACAATAGACGTAGTTTTCATTTTGAAAATTTGAAACATCACTTAATCATCAAATGTAATGAACCCTAATTATGTCCTGTTGGTAATGTTTTGTCACTAATGAATCCTAAGTTTTTGGGTGTTGGTTACTACAGTATTGTTTAGTGTTTTTGTTACTAAAGCTTATTTAGTGTTCTTGTTACTACAGCCTATTGTTTTTTGTTCTTGTTACTACAGGCTACATAGTTATTATTTGTTCTTGTTACTACAGCCTATTGTTTGTTGTTTTTGTTACTACAGTCTACATATTTTTTTTTTTTTATGTAGAAACCTTTTTTTACATATTTGAATACATAAAAAATCATATTACTCAATACTCAATCTTGACTATTTTCTGCCCTTTATTTTAAAAAATCGTGACATCGATGACACAATGTGTAATAAGTTCCCCCTTACGCAAAGTGAGCAACTGATCATGGAAAAAGAAAATATCCATATAACATAAACATATATTAGAGCATAAAAAGCATATTGTCAAGCATAAAAAACTTATTTATGAGCATAAAAAGCATATTTTAAAGCATAAAAAGCATATTTTAAAGCATAAAAAGCATATTTTAAAGCATAAAAAGCATTTTTTAAAAAGCATAAAAAGCATTTCTGTAAAAGCATAATGTCACAGCCCTATTTATAATTGTTAAAGCACAAACAATTAATAAAGAATTATTTTCCAATATGAGAGAAAAAAAAACTACGTTGACCAGAGAAGAATAAAAAAAAAAAAAAAAAAAAAAAAAATTGATAAGAGGAGAAAATGAAGTGATATGTTGACCCTGCAGCCCTGTAAGTGAACAGTATTCACGACAGAACTGCAAGATCAACAGGTAAGTCTCTGTTAAGTTTTGGTTTCATTTTATGGATAAAAATGGATTCTAATGTTCTAATGTCCTGTTTATTTGACTTCGCTATTATGTTAAAATTAATTTATTGGAAAAAATATGTTTATTGATTGTTTATGCTTTAACAATTATAAATTTCATTCAAACAATTACCTTTTTGTCTATAATATTTGAAATCTTTTATTTGTCTGTAATGTGTTATTATTATTGTATTTTATTTATTATATCATTCTGTATACATGTAAGTGAACTAAAGTGATTGAAACCACAATTACTTTCTTCCATCAACACATCGCTCTTTCAGCTCTACAATTCCTTGCAAACGGTAGAATTGGCATATCAGTTACTAGATAGTAGATTCTTAAGTATTTCTGTCGGTTACTTAAAGGTAAGTTAGTAGCATTTTCATAGTTCCATAGATGTAATATTTACTTCTAAATTATAAACTTTACTACTTTCTCAACATTTCAGCTTGCAAAGATGCCAAAAATTCAGGCACACAAGCTCAAAAGAAAATTACTCGATGAGTTCAAAGACTTTGAGGATGTTGATGGAGTGATAGAGTGCAAGTTTTGTCATGTGAAGGTGAGAAAATGGTATATACGTCAAGTATTTTCTTAATCTAGTTTTCAGAGGCAAGACAGAATCGGACACTCAATGACGGTATAACACTCACTGAATGCGACGTTATTAGTTTGTTATATTAGAATGAACTGCTATTCATCTGAATATATTAATATTAGAAAATGTTGAAATATTCGTTAGCCACTTAAAATTGAGTCTTATCAAGTAATGAAACCGTTGTTGGAAAATATTTTTTATATGCTTAAAAAGATTATTTTATGAGCTTAAAGCTTAAGCTTATAAAATTATTTCAAGTAATTTTTTGTCACGACCCTAGTGATAATGGTTAAACCTTTTTATTGGATGGGCGATACAAGATGTGTTCCTGATTGTAACCACTTGGATATAATAGTGTTACTTTGGATATTTCTTGCTCGTCATATTGGTAATCTCTGCAACTGTGTGTCGCAAGATGACTAGGCAATACAGGATGTGCAGTTGCATTATTCTGGATTCTTAATCGTGACAGCAATTCGATATGAAACTCCTCACTTTATTTAGGAAGGTCAGAAAGGGCCTTAGGTGCTGTTTTTAATATTGACCCGCTTATAAGGAACGAAATTGTACCATCTACATATTGGCCAAAATCTAGGTTTAGGAATTTAGGCTTCATTGAAAAGAATCCTTTTTAATGTTGCCTTTCACTCATACTAGTTTTTATTAGTACTAGTACCCCAAATGATTGTTACTGCTGCCATATTCCTACCAATCTTCCCTTTAAAAATGTGAGTCTCTGTGTAAATGTAAAGAGATGAAGAAAAGTAGTGATGAAAACCGAAATGAAAATGTTAAAAGGTTGGAGAGGAGAATGTGTGGGGAAATAGAAATATCAATCCTGCTAAAATGCTTGGCTCTGTCGCCCATGCCATATATGTGGAATTAAGATATTGCATAAACTTTCCTGGATTTCTTTCGAGGTCCTGCAATTTGGGATTTCTTTTCACTTGTAAATGTTTATTTTTTACATCTGATTATCTTTATTATGGTTAACCTTCACGAATTTACCTAGATGACGAAAAGTAGTGATGAAAACCGAAATGAAAATGTTAAAAGGTTGGGGAGGAGAATGTATGTGAAACAAATGTTAAAAGGTTGGGGAGGAGAATGTATGTGAAACAAATGTTAAAAGGTTGGGGAGGAGAATGTATGGGAAACAAATGTTGAAAGGTTGGGGAGGAGAATGTGTGGGGAAACAAATGTTAAAAGGTTGGAGAGGAGAATGTGTGGGGAAATAGAAATATCAATCCTGCTAAAATGCTTGGCTCTGTCGCCCATGCCATATATGTGGAATTAAGATATTGCATAAACTTTCCTGGATTTATTTGGAGGTCCTGCAATTTGGGACTCTTTCCTTAGCAAATGTTTTATTTTACATCAGTTATCTTGTGTGTTTAATAACTAAGAAATTTACTAGGCGTGAAGATGATAGACATTCGTGACAAAGGTTGGGGAGGAGAATGTATGTGAAACAAATGTTTAAAGGTTGGGGAGGAGAATGTATGTGAAACAAATGTTAAAAGGTTGGGGAGGAGAATGTGTGGGAAAGAAATGTTAAAAGGTTGGAGGAGAATGTGTGGGGAAACAAATGTTAAAAGGTTGGAGGAGAATGTGTGGGAAACAAATGTTAAAAGGTTGGAGAGGAGAATGTGTAGGGAAATAGAAATATCAATCCTGCTAAAATGCTTGGCTCTGTCGCCCATGCCATATATGTGGAATTAAGATATTACGTACATTTTCCTGGTTTTCTTTTGAGGTCATGCAATTTGGGATTTCTTTTCACTTGTAATCAGATCTAAAAAAATAAACATTATCTTCATCTAGGTAAATTCGTGAGGATTAACCATAATAAAGAAAAGTAGTGATGAAAACCGAAATGAAAATGTTAAAAGGTTGGAGAGGAGAATGTATGGGAAACAAATGGTAAAAGGTTGGAGAGGAGAATGTATGGGAAAAAATGTTAAAAGGTTGGAGAGGAGAATGTGTGGGAAACAAATGTTAAAAGGTTGGAGAGGAGAATGTATGGGAAAAAATGTTAAAAGGTTGGAGAGGAGAATGTATGGGAAAAAATGTTAAAAGGTTGGGGAGGAGAATGTGTGGGAAATAAATGTTAAAAGGTTGGAGAGGAGAATGTGTGGGAAACAAATGTTAAAAGGTTGGAGAGGAGAATGTATGGGAAACAAATGTTAAAAGGTTGGGGAGGAGAATGTGTGGGAAACAAATGTTAAAAGGTTGGGGAGGAGAATGTGTGGGAAACAAATGTTAAAAGGTTGGGGAGGAGAATGTGTGGGAAACAAATGGTAAAAGGTTGGGGAGGAGAATGTGTGGGGAAACAAATGTTAAAAGTTTGGGGAGGAGAATGTGTGGGAAACAAATGTTAAAAGGTTGGAGAGGAGAATGTATGGGAAACAAATGTTAAAAGGTTGGGGAGGAGAATGTGTGGGAAAGAAATGTTAAAAGGTTGGGGAGGAGAATGTGTGGGAAACAAATGTTAAAAGGTTGGAGAGGAGAATGTGTGGGAAACAAATGGTAAAAGGTTGGGGAGGAGAATGTGTGGGGAAACAAATGCTAAAAGTTTGGGGAGGAGAATGTGTGGGGAACAAATGTTAAAAGGTTGGAGAGGAGAATGTATGGTAAACGAATGTTAAAAAGTTTGGGAGGAGAATGTGTGGGAAACAAATGTTAAAAGGTTGGAGGAGAATGTGTGGGAAACAAATGTTAAAAGGTTGGGAGGAGAATGTGTGGGAAACAAATGTTAAAAGGTTGGAGAGGAGAATGTGTGGGGAAATAAAAATATCAATCCTGCTAAAATGCTTGGCTCTGTCGCCCATGCCATATATGTGGAATTAAGATATTGCGTAAATTTTCCTGGATTTCTTTTGAGGTCATGCAATTTGGGATTTCTTTTCACTTGTAATCAGATGTAAAAAATAAACATTATCTTTATTATGGTTAATCCTCACGAATTTACCTAGATGAAGAAAAGTAGTGATGAAAACCGAAATGAAAATGTTAAAAGGTTGGAGAGGAGAATGTGTGGGAAACAAATGTTAAAAGGTTGGGGAGGAGAATGTGTGGGAAACAAATGTTAAAAGGTTGGGGAGGAGAATGTGTGGGAAACAAATGTTAAAAGGTTGGGGAGGAGAATGTGTGGGAAACAAATGTTAAAAGGTTGGGGAGGAGAATGTGTGGGAAACAAATGTTAAAAGGTTGGGGAGGAGAATGTGTGGGAAACAAATGTTAAAAGGTTGGAGAGGAGAATGTGTGTGAAACACATGT
>BOPN01006578.1:12500-15000 GCA_017312705.2 Penaeus japonicus
GAAATAGCAACATCCCTCTACCACAGACAGAGTTGCAGCCTCACCCATCTTCGGCGGTCTACAAAGGACGCTGCCTTCGGGACCTATATCATCCAGCTTCGACAAAAATATCCCTTTGGAGAGCATTCGCGCCGTGGCCCAAACTGATGATGTAACACGAGCGAGCCAGCCGCCGCGCTCGACCCCGGTCCAACGCACGAATCTCCTTTGTAATACGGGACAAAGATGTCGACTTGTTTCGCTCGCCGACTTTGACACACGGCCCGATGTCGTTTATTTACGAGAGGGAGAGAGAGGGGGAAGGGGGGAGAGGGGGGGAGGAGAAAGAGAGGGGGGAGGGGAGAAAGAGAGAGAGAGAGGGGGGCGGAGAGAGGGAGAGAGAGGGGGGGGGCAGAGAGAGAGGGAGAGAAAGAAGGAGAAGGTGAAAGAGAGAGAGAGAGAGAAGGAGAAGGAGAAGGAGAAAGAGCGAGAAAGAGAGAGAGAGAATGAGAGAGAGAGAGAGAGAGAGAGAGAGAGAGAGAGAGACAGACAGAGACAGACAGAGACAGAAAGAGAGAGAATATGAGAGAGAGAGATGTGCAGAACGGGAATAACGTGATAAATGTTAAAAAAAACGGCCCTCTTGGTAGTTCCAATTGTGTAAATGAGTGAGTGTATCCCTGATATAAATGCATATAAGCTGCATAGTTTTAAGTGTTAGTATACTGTTGGGTATATATTCGGAGGATATTACTACTAATAATGATGATGGGAATAAGGATGGAAAGGAAAATAATAATGATAAAAAACATGATAATACAAATGATAAAGGTGATATTACTAATGATAATAGTGATAAACATGATAAAAACGATTTTGATTTTGATAATGGTATTGGTAATACGATAATAAGGACAAAAATACCAATGTTAATAAAGATTATAATAGCAATAGTGATAGTAATGCTTCTGATGATAAAGATGATGCTAACGCAACAACAACAACAATAATGAAAACAAAAGTAAGGGTGATAATAAAAACAAAAATGAGGGTGACAATAAAAAACAACAACATCCATAATAACAATGATAATAATAACAACAATAATGATAGTAATAAAATCACCAACACCCCTGTAGCTTTAGGGTGCAGCTGATAGTCAACCATATAACAGCGTGAAAATGCAATTACAAAAGTTGTAATGCGGTTAGCAGGGCCCACCACCAACCTTCTCTATTCTATTATACACATATATTAGAGAAACATGAGCTTGGCAATTGATGTGCAATGGGATTATTCAGCCCATGGAGGCGGTTGCATCTCACGCTCAACTCCTCTCTGGGTACAAGGTAAGGTGTCTTCAAGGAAGCCCATGTTGCAGGTTATAGTTTGGGTACGTGTTGCGTGCATGGGGTGATTGTTGCAGGAGTTCGAGTAAAGTGTAAATACTTAAGATGTTGGTGGGAAAAAGCTATTGAAAGTTGGTTGAAAAGAAATGAAGGATTTTTTTGTATGTGTGTGTGTTGTGTATAGTGTAGGTGATTAAGATGTAGATGAAGAAGCAGATGAATAAATTGATGAATAGACTAATCTGTAAGTGATTGGAATGTGGGTGGAAAAGCAAATTGATATGTGAGTCCACTTGCATGAGGGAAAAAAAAACAATAAATTTAAGACCGAAAAAGTATAATGTTTCATAAAAGTAAATAGCTTTGATATGTAGCTCTGGATGTAGCCATGAGTGTAAAATGAAAGCCAACATTCGAAATGAAATTGATATTTGATATTGCAATTGACACGTTAGGTCGAATTGCTAAGCACAATGCAATCAAATAAGAATGAAGCAAATACTCTGCTGAAGTAGCTGCTTCTGAAAATTACTTTATATGAGCAAACAAACCCCAGGTTGTATTTTGGAATCACCATCAAAAGTAAATAAAATACATTTATATTAGTCCT
Source organism: Penaeus japonicus (assembly GCA_017312705.2). Taxonomy (NCBI): domain Eukaryota; kingdom Metazoa; phylum Arthropoda; class Malacostraca; order Decapoda; family Penaeidae; genus Penaeus; species Penaeus japonicus. The sequence goes on from BOPN01006578.1 coordinate 14,439, forward strand.
CATTAAGCATCTTATAGCAGCAAAATCGAAAAGCATTATATTCCAGCCACAATAACATATATTCCTCTAATCTGCTTTCGCCAGTAAAATCAAATTAATACCATATTACCTATTATTGAATTCCAATTAAACGATAATGAAATGTGTTATGGATGAATACATAGGACACTGAATATAAACTCTTCATACAAACCAACAATATATTGTCGCGTATTTGGTTAGTAACCTGATATTAAATTCCTAATTATTTTGCCAGCTGTACAAAATAATTTCCACGCGAGAAGACCCCCTAAAACCCCTAGCCTCCGAAACTAAAATAGCATGAATTACGTCAATGATAATCATAATAAAAAAAAAATGTTTATGTTGTCATAGAAATAAATTTGACCTCGAAAAGTGTTGCACTGACGCCCGCCGGAGATTTATTTCGGTTCTTTTTATGTGCTTGGATTTATTGCATGTTTTCCTGAATAGAATTAGCGGTAAGTGGCCAGACAAACAAAAGGGGATGGTGTTGTTTTATGCATATGTATATATAAATATATATATATATATATATATA
>BOPN01006578.1:22500-26886 GCA_017312705.2 Penaeus japonicus
CTTGCAAGATGGCGCTGTTGACCGCTTGTACCCATGCAAAGCAGCGCATGTGCATAGCTTGAAAAAAAAAATTACACAAAGAAGGAAAAAATCTGTACGTAAATTAAAAAGTCGTCAAGTTTCAAAACCCAACGATCCATCGACATTTATTCATGCAAGAGATCATTCTAACGAAGAACGTACTACGCACGCTAACACATCCACATGAAGTATGTCCATGTATCACCTCATGAATTATATTCCCAAGTACACTCGTGTATACATCGGGGAAAGGTGGGTCGTGTCAGATAAATGCGAGACAATCGTTCCATAAAGCTTAAGACAATTCCCAGGCTATGAATGGCTAATGAGATAAAAAAGAGAGACGGAGCCAAATTTTCCAGGGGCTAATTGTTAGTCAGGACGCGTTGAGCCGTAGCTGAATAAAAAGGAGATTTTGTCCGTAAACTTGAGATTGAATTCATTGCATTATCCTTCTTCTGATAGACAATAAATGGGATGGGTAAGATAGCGGAGGGAGGGAGGGGAGGGAGGGAGGGAGGGGGTTGGATAATGGATATCTGTGACACTACTATTGGTATTGTGTACTGTCATGCACATAGTCTAAACACGTGGGTTTATATGGATTGCCAAAAAAGTTCTAGGTGGAATTGAATATACTGATAGCAGCACAAGAAAAGTTGTATGGAAGCATACAAGCAGTTGGGAAAATGATGGTGGACTTTTTCCTCTCTCTCTCTCTCCCTCTCCCTTTGTCTCTCTCTCTCCCTTTAGCTGTCTCTCTCTCCCTTTGTCTCTCTCTCTCCCTTTGTCTCTTTCTCTCCCTTTGTCACTCTCTCTCTCCCTTTGTCTCTCTCTCTCCCTTTCTCTCTCTCTCTCTCTCTCTCTCTCTCTCTCTCTCTCTCTCTCTCTCTCTCTCTCTCTCTCTCTCTCTCTCTCTCTCTCTCTCTCTACCAACCTACCTACGTACCTACCTAGCCCTCCGAGGGATATATATCCTTCCAGCCACATGTTTATGTCCATTAAATCTTCACCTCAGGTGTTACTGTCTAGACCTCTGAGCTCCAAGTTTCGTCACTTCTCTTATTCCCTCCTTCGCTTTTCTTTTCTCTTCTTTTATACTTCCTTTCTCTTCTTCTTTAATCTTTATCATCCTATTACGATTCTTTTTTTCTATCTCTTTTTGCATTCCCGGTCTATTCATTTTCTTTACATGTCAATCTCTTTGTCTTGTTCTATGGATCTTTCTTCACTTTTATATCCGTATATTTCATGTCTTACTTTCATCTTTTGGTCTTCCTCTCTCCTTCTCCTTCTTCGTTAACCTCTTCCACCGAATTTCCTTCCTGCTAGTATCTCCCCCCCTCCCCCACCTACCCCTAGTCTCCCTCCACCTCTCCTTCTATCCATTCGTCGTTCTCCTTCTTCCCTTTCTCCCATCCCCTTTTCCTTTCCCTCCTTCTCCCCCTTTTACCCTCCCTCCCTCCCCCCACCCCAATCCACTCCTCCTAGCGCCCCCCTCCCCCCCCCATCCACTCCTCCTAGCGCCCCCCTCCCCCCCTCCCCGTCCATCCCACCAGACCCCGGGTCACGTCCAGCATAGGAATGACAGAAGAATATGGCTTTGGGATGCTAGCGGTCTCTTGCTATTGCTATTGATATGGGATTTGCAACTTCTCAGGTACATAGGATGTATGTTTAACGCTTCTTGCTTTTGCTTGTTGGATTTTTTCTTTCCTTTTTTTGAGGCTTTGTTTGTTTCTTTAACCTTTTTTTCTACTTCTTTCGTTTTTCGTCTATTTTTGATAGTTTTGTCCAACGTCACATCTACTGATATGAATACTTAATAAAGTTTTCTTTATTTTCTTTACAGGGTATTTCATATCATTTCGTTTATATATTTATCTCTCAAATGATTAATTTATCACATTTTCTGTCACTGTCTTCCTTCTTCTTCTTACACGTCTTCTTAAGTCCTTCTTCGTTGCCTTTCTCTCCCGATTTTCTTCCACCATATCTTGTTTCTCAACTTTTTTCTTCGCTTTTTTATTCCTGTCTTGTTCCATTTCTCCTTCCGCATCGCATCCACGCCTTGTATCCCACTCTCTCTCTCTCTCTTTCTCTTTCTCTCTCTCTCTTTCTATCTCTCTCTCTTCTCTTCTCTTCTCTCTCTCTCTCTCTCTCTCTCTCTCTCTCTCCCGCTCGCTCTCTCTCTCTCTCTCTCTCTCTCTCTCTCTCTCTCTCTCTCTCTCTCTCTCTCTCTCTCTCTCTCTCTCTCTCTCTCTCTCTCTCTCTCTCTCTCTCTCTCTCTCTCTCTCTCTCTCTCTCTCTCTCTCTCTCTCTCTCTCTCTCTCTCTCTCTCTCTCTCTCTCTCTCTCTCTCTCTCTCTCTCTCTCTCTCTCTCTCTCCCTCTCCCTCTCTCTCTCTCTCTCTCTCTCTCTCTCTCTCTCTCTCTCCCTCTCTCTCTCTCTCTCTCTCTCTCTCTCTCTCTCTTTTCCTTCCATCTTTCTTTGTGTCAGTCTACTTCACTCTTGTTCTTCAGTGAGACAAATCTTGATTTCTCTTCTCCTTGCTTGAAAGCCTTGTCTGGCGATCCATCATTCTTTATTTGCGGTAATTCCATCTTTCTCCTTCTCATTCCATTGCCCTTGCGCCCTGTTTCCTTTTTCCTTGTTGTTGTTGCTGTTAATATTGTTTTTTTCTCGTTTCTGCCTGTTATCTTTCTGACTCCTTTCCTTTGATTGTATTTTTTATTGTATTTTAATATCTTTCGTCGTCTATCTCATTGTCCATTAGTTTTTTTATCTTATTTATCTATCTATTTTGTTTCACTTGATCTCTGAATCTATTCTTTCTATATACATTTATATCTGTGTGTATATGGCTCTATGTGTACATGAGTGTGTGAAATGTTTGTGCGTTCATGTGTGCATGTGTCGGTGCTTGTGTTTAATTCTTATGAAGACCATAACATCAGTTTAATCAAGGAAATATGAAACAGAGGGGAAGTAAACGCACTAATTTGTATCATAATGAAACTGCAAGTCTTTCAATAAAGAAATAACAGCAGCATATTTCAGTAATTTTCCATGAAAAGAAAGCAACATTATGATACCCACCGTAACAAACGCATAAAGCTATACGACTCAACATATTGTTCCAGCAAAAGTATAAACAATCTTTTTTAATTTGCCATAACTTTTTTAGGCTTGTCGTCCAAGTAGGCATAGCTATTCTCTAGCTTTGCATATACTTAAAAAAACAAAGGGAGGGGTCGGGGGTGGGGGGTAGGGGGGGTGGCGGATGGAGAGGGTGATGAAGATGGGTTGCAAAATATAATCCAAAGATGCAAATGACGTTATGAGGGTGTAAGCTTTACTTCGGTGGGTGAGCTTTATATCATTCCGGAGACTGTGTATGCTTTTATGTTCGTTTCTTAGAGCTTGAGGCATTATTTTTTTAAAGACATAAAAAATACTGTCTTTAAGAAATATATCTTTGGGTGTATTTGATTCAAATGGAAAAATCTGTGTTTGATAAAAGGCCTTAAATTTGTGTTCTATAACCTAATAACAGAGGGATTTATATATCAACACAACATGTACTGGTCATTTGTGCATTTTCGATATAAGCTCATATAACTACATTGTTCTCTCTCTCTCTCTCTCTCTCTCTCTCTCTCTCTCTCTCTCTCTCTCTCTCTCTCTCTCTCTCTCTCTCTCTCTCTCTCTCTCTCTCTCTCTCTCTCTCTCTCTCTCTCTCTCTCTCTCTCTCTCTCTCTCTCTCTCTCTCTCTCTCTCTCTCTCTCTCTCTCTCTCTCTCTCTCTCTCTCTCTCTCTCTCTCTCTCTCTCTCTCTCTCCCTCTCTCTCTTACCTCTCCAACATAAAAAAAATGCATCCAGACAAATTCACGGAAAAAAAAAAATAATAATGATAAGAGTCTCATTAAATTTCATCTGATTCCTTTTGGTTCAAGGCATCGCTTCATTCTATCTCCATCATCATTCTCTTCATTTCATTCTCTCTCTTATTTCTGAAAATCTTAGAGAATATGAGAATTCCTCAGCGTCGACTTCGAAAGACTCATATAAGGAAAAGAATCTCATTCTCACTAGCCGGAATTAAACAACAGCCTTAAATTAACTTAGCTCGACATTAGCTTATATTCTTGCCTCTTATATAATATCATGTGGCGAAATTAGAAGGTAATAGACTAGCACTCTGTGAATTATGTTTATCCAGCAAAGCTTCTAAAATAATGGGGCTACCGTGCCAAGTTTTACACCAGGGAACTTATATGCGTGCGGGGTTATGTGGTGTGTGAAATGCATGTGTAATATATGTGTGTGTATATATATATATATATATATATATATATGTATGTAT
>BOPN01006578.1:31060-33560 GCA_017312705.2 Penaeus japonicus
TATATATACATATATACACACACACACACACATCTTTTCTAAACGCAATCTCCGGCCTTCCCTAAACTGCGCTTCTTTTCCCCTTCATCCCAACACGTTAGCAATCATGTTCCATCAACGTTAGCTTTTTCCTCTCCTCTTCTTCCTCTTTTTCTTTGCCTCTTTATCCCCCTCTTCCAGAGCTTCCGTACCTCGCATCCTTCTCCTCCCTTCGTCGGCCATAACCATCTGTGCTTCTCCGACTGTTCTCATAGTGGTCTTTCTCCTCCTATCTGTAAAATACCGCCAGGCCCAATGGTCTCCGCTACTCTCGGCCGCGGATTCAAGATAGTCATTTTGTTTGCTCACACACGCACGTGTACATATGGGGGTTGCAGAAGGTTTTATATGCACGCAACATACACATAGACGAAGCTGACTTATATGTGCATGGTTGTAAAACACTCATGGAGAAATGCACATGCATAGTCTTAAACTTACAGACTAATACACACACACATAAACGCATGCACACACACACACACACACAAACAAACAAACACACACACACACAAACAAACAAACAAACAAACACACACACACACACATTTACACAATCTCTGTGTTTACGCCCCTGCGTCCATGCACATCGAATACCCAGATGCATTTATGTACAAATGCTAAACCCAATCAGGCGCGTCTTCCTCCGCCCATTCATCTTCTCCTTTATCTACGCCGCCCACGGAAAGTCCCAGCACGTTTGATTCTTCTTCTTTTTTGCGCTGCTATCATTCTTTTACCTCTTTTTGCTTCGAGTACTCATTTCGTTCTCCCTCTTCCCTGCTCTTTCCATCCCCTTTCCCCTTACTTCTTTCTCCCTTCTCTCTCTCCCCCCTCGTCAATCCTTTCATATCTTCCATCATCCTCTCTCTTTTCTTTCTTTCCCTTCGTTGTTTCTCCCTCTCCTTTCTCTTCAACCTCTCTCACCGTATCTTCACCCTATCTCTCTTTTCTCCCTCCTCCTCTCTTCTCGTCTTCTTTCTTCCCTCTTTCCCCCTATCCCTCAGCTTTCTCACTTCTTTCGTCTCCCCCTTCCCCTCTGTTCCTCCTTTTCTCCCTCCTCCTCGCTCCTCTCTCTTATCCCCACGCCCGTCACCACTATCACTTCTCCCATCTCCCCATTCCCCTCTACCACTTCTCCAGTCTCCCTCTCTCCCTCTTTTTCTCCCTCCTCTTCTCCCCTCGCCTTCACCGTTGCCTCCTATTTCCTTAACTCACACTCCATTCCCACTATCTAAGGCACATACTCTTACCTCTTCTAACCGCACGCTCTTTCTAAATTCTCCGGAACCCGCAATACTCGGCGGGTCTTTCAGAATGGGTTTCTTGCTCTCTTTCTTGCCCGCTAGACGAGAGTTCCTGCTCTGGAGATCTTCGCCGTTTTCTGGTTTCTTTTCTTATGAGTGTTCCTTTGTTGTTGCTGTTGTTGTTGCTGCTGTTGCTGTTGTTTTTTTGTTTTTTTTTTTTGGGGGGGGGCTTTGATTAGTTTCGATTTGTGGTCATTTGCTTTTATGTTGGTCTGGTTCGTTTTGTTGGTGTGTTGATGTACTTTTTTTTGGTCGTGTTGGTGATTTATGTCGGTGTTTATGATGTTGCTCTTCCGTAAAGGGTTTTCGTCATGTACTAACTCCGTATGTTCTCTTTTTATTCGATTTTTTATTCTTTCTTTTTTCTTTTACCTACCAGTTAAAAAACCTTCCTTATTAAGATTCAACAACTCTTATACACCCCAATACATAACAAATATATTCCATGCATGTCAATCCTCATATCAAAGAAGACCATTACCCACAAATATTTACTTTCTATCAAAGATCTCAGTAAACAACTCACAGAACCTCGCAGTACCTACCCGAGTGCCACTTCACCAGTGTTGCACCTCTTACACATCCTACAACGCATTTCTCGTGTGTCTTGGAGTGCCAGTCTTAATTATCAGTGTAAGATAATTTGCCTGGCTGAACTTAATTAAGGATTGTTCCTGCCTTCCGCCTGTAAAATGATTTGCTTTGCTTGTGTACGCAAGGCAACCTGCTATGCACTTTCTGCAAAGGTGTTAGGTGAAACGTCTTTGAGATGATAGTAATGAAGAGTAACCACTAGATGAACAAACAGATAGATGAATAGATGAATCAATGATTATATCATATCATATTATACATGTATGTATAAATCTATCTATCTATTTCTGTGTGTGTTTGTGCGTTTTCCTTAATTGTTTAAAACAACAAAATTGCTTTGAAAAAATAGTTTTCTTTCCTTTTTCGAAAAATATCTTCCTCCCGTTTGTTCAGGAATTAATGATTCGAAAAGAAATAAAGAGTTAAGGTCTCCAAAATATAAAAACGTGATAAATTGAATTCGCTAATCCCAAAAAATCGAAAATCGAGAAAAAAACACAAGGTTCTAAACACAATAAATTCTCGAGTATCTGTCGGGCAAATGTCTGCCTGCCGAAAGT
>BOPN01006578.1:38560-41060 GCA_017312705.2 Penaeus japonicus
TGTGTCAAAGAATAAGAACGGAAGTAGGTGCTTCCAACCGACCGGAAAAATAGATTCCTCAGAAGAAATCGTGGGTATGTAGGGACGTGTGTCGGGTCGAGGCCATATGAATGAGATGTTCCAGACGTACGTAAGAAGCTCCTTAGGTATATCTTATTGGTTACGGGTGATAAGCCTTTGGAAAAAGTGGAGGCTAGCCCAACCGACCGTAACAAAGGGTCGTATGTTAGATGGAATATTTATAAAACGGATGTCTATTCCTTTTCTTTTCTTTCTTTTTCTTTTTATTTGATTTTCTTTTTGTTTACTTCTCTATTCTTCTTCCTCCTCTTGCTCAGATTATTTATAAAACGGATTTCTACTATTTTACTTTTCTTTTCTTTTTTTTTTTTCTTTGATTTTCTTTTCGTTTACTTCTTCATTCTTCTTCCTCCTCTTGCTCAGATTATTTGTAAAACGGATGTCTATTGCTTTTCTTTTCCTTTTTTTCTTTGATTTTCTTTTCGTTTACTTCTCTATTCCTCTTCCTCCTCTTGCTCAGATTGTTTTTCTTCTTCTTCCTCTTCTTCTCTTTCTTTCGTAAAAGGATGATCACCTATCCTCCTTTATCAGCATTATCAAGTTCTCTGATGTTGTTCATATGATATACGATTTTCATTATCCGCAGTCTGCATAATTTTAATCCTCACTTTCCATTCTAGAACGGGAAAATTTTGAGTGGGGCGAAAATTTAGTACGAAATTTCTGGTTCTCATATTTGCATTCTGGCGAAATATATAAAGCGATATAGAGCCTAAAGTGACGATAGCCAAACAAACCGTGAGATAAATGGAATGGTTAGGAGGAGGAAGATGAAAAAAATGAGAGGAAGAAGGGAAGAAAGAAGGGAAAAAAGGAATAGAGAAAGGAAGGAGGAGAGAGGGAATGCGTGATAGAAGGGATATGACATTTGTGTTTAAGTGTGAAATACCGAGCACTTTTTCTCTCCTCTTTTGGAACGAGGGTAATGAAGAGAAGATAAAGAGGAAGAGATAGGAGGAGAATAAGGAAAGTAGGGTAATGGAGATGATGATTACGACCAAGATGAAGAAAGAAAAGGCAGAGATAGAACAAAACCAAGGATGAAGAGAGAGAGAGAGAGAGAAGAGAAACGCACAAGGAAACACACACTCGCACACGGAGAAAGATAAATAGCTAGATAGAAAGAGAGAGACTGAGACTGAGATAGAAAAAGAGATAGAGATAGAAAGAGAGTTAGAGACAGAGACAGAGACAGACACACATAGAGGTATAGACACACATATAGACGAAGAGAGAGAGAGAGTGATCACGAGTAAAGATAAGCAAAAAATGAGAAAAACATGAACATATATAATAAGAGAAAAAGAAAAATAGGAACGGAAAATATAATCAAGCAGAGCCAAGGGACAAGAAATAATCACAAATGAAAAAAGACCGAGTGAAAAAAAAAAAAAAAACGCAAAATAATCAAGATGATATGGAAGGGGGAAACAAAGAAAAGAAGAGGCAACCAGCAGGGAAGCCCATGGAAGAAGGAAGATTTCCTCACAGCAACCAAGGGGGTAAAAGAAGCCATTTAAGGGGACGATGCCCGCTTACTTTTTCATATATTGTCATACAAATGATAGCGTGGGATTTTCTTGTGGATTATCCGGGGAGGAAAAGAGGAGAATAGGAGAATGGATAGGATAAGAGAGAAGAAGGGATGGGAGGTGAATGTAACGGTAGGAGAAGGGGTAGAATAAGAGAAAAGAGGGGATGGGAGGTGTATGTACAGATAGGAGAAGAGGGATACTGTAGAGAGGAACGTAGAGATAGATAGACGTAAATAACGGAAGCAGAGAGACAGAGAGAAACAGAAAAAAGTAGTAAAGAAAGAGGGAAGGAACGAGAGAGAAAAGGGAGAGAAAATACCAGAAAAAAATAAAGAGAGACTTTATTAGGCAGAGGGATGGACAAAAAGATAAAAATGGAAGAGAGGATGTAAAAGATCAACAGACACAGATAGTCAGACGGACAGATAGACAGATAAAGGGTCTAGCAAACAGGCAGACGGAAAGATATAAAGACAGACAAAAACAGACAGACTGGCTTGTGTGTATATATATACTGACCGAGACAAGATTACGAAAGCATTCGCCCTGAGAAGCGATTTTCTGCCTCGGATATAAAACTGTCTTGGCGAATATGGCCATTGTTGTCTAAATGTGAATTTGGAATCATGAAATAGTAAGGAATATATTAATATCCGAAAATATTCTCTGATAAGAATCTTCTTATACATGAAATGGCTCTTTCACTATTATTTTTGGATACACACATTTGTTTATACGTTATTGATTGTTGGTCTGGGAATTCACATCAATACGAACACCCTGCAGAAAGATGCAACTTTCAGAACGGACAGAGGGGAGAGTAGTAGGGTTTGGGAGGCAAGGGAGAGGAAGGGAGGAAAGGGTGTATGTGTGCGTGTGAAAAG
>BOPN01006579.1:5000-7500 GCA_017312705.2 Penaeus japonicus
AAGAGTAAGAGTAAGAGTGAGAGTGAGAGTAAGAGTGAGAGTGAGAGTGAGAGTGAGAGTGAGAGTAAGAGTAAGAGTAAGAGTAAGAGTAAGAGTAAGAGTAAGAGTGAGAGTGAGAGTAAGAGTAAGAGTAAGAGTAAGAGTAAGAGTAGGAGTAAGAGTAAGAGTAGGAGTAAGAGTAAGAGTAAGAGTAGGAGTAAGAGTAAGAGTAAGAGTAAGAGTGAGAGTAAGAGTAGGAGTAAGAAAAAGAGTAAGAGTAAGAGTAAGAGTAAGAGTGAGAGTAAGAGTAAGAGTAAGAGTAAGAGTAAGAGTAAGAGTAAGAGTAAGAGTGAGAGTAAGAGTGAGAGTGAGAGTGAGAGTGAGAGTGAGAGTGAGAGTGAGAGTAAGAGTAAGAGTGAGAGTGAGAGTGAGAGTGAGAGTAAGAGTAAGAGTAAGAGTGAGAGTAAGAGTAAGAGTAAGAATAAGAGTAAGAGTAAGAGTAAGAGTAAGAGTGAGAGTAAGAGTAAGAGTAAGAGTAAGAGTAAGAATAAGAGTAAGAGTAAGAGTAGGAGTAAGAGTAGGAGTAAGAGTAAGAGTAAGAGTAAGAATAAGAGTAAGAGTAAGAGTAGGAGTAAGAATAAGAGTAAGAGTAAGAGTAAGAGTAGGAGTAAGAATAAGAATAAGAGTAAGAGTAAGAGTAAGAGTAGGAGTAAGAGTAAGAGTAAGAGTAGGAGTAAGAGTAAGAGTAAGAGTAGGAGTAAGAGTAAGAGTAAGAGTAAGAGTAGGAGTAAGAGTAAGAGTAGGAGTAAGAGTAAGAGTAAGAGTAGGAGTAAGAGTAGGAGTAAGAGTAAGAGTAAGAGTAGGAGTAAGAGTAGGAGTAAGAGTAAGAGTAGGAGTAAGAGTAAGAGTAAGAGTAGGAGTAAGAGTAAGAGTAAGAGTAGGAGTAAGAGTAAGAGTAGGAGTAAGAGTAAGAGTAAGAGTAAGAGTAGGAGTAAGAGTAAGAGTAAGAGTAGGAGTAAGAGTAAGAGTAGGAGTAAGAGTAAGAGTAAGAGTAGGAGTAAGAGTAAGAGTAAGAATAAGAGTAAGAGTAAGAGTGAGAGTAAGAGTAGGAGTAAGAATAAGAGTAAGAGTAAGAGTAAGAGTAAGAGTGAGAGTAAGAGTAAGAATAAGAGTAAGAGTAGGAGTAAGAGTAAGAGTAAGAGTAAGAGTAAGAGTGAGAGTAAGAGTGAGAGTGAGAGTGAGAGTGAGAGTGAGAGTGAGAGTGAGAGTAAGAGTAAGAGTGAGAGTGAGAGAGAGAGTGAGAGTAAGAGTAAGAGTAAGAGTGAGAGTGAGAGTGAGAGTGAGAGTGAGTGAGAGAGAGAGAGAGAGAGTGAGAGTGAGAGTGAGAGTAAGAGTAAGAGTGAGAGAGAGAGTGAGAGAGAGAGTAAGAGTAAGAGCAAGGAGCAGGAGTGAGAGGAGAAGAATAAGAGTAAGAGGAGTAGGATAAGGAGGAGGAGTAAGAGTAGGAGTAAGAGGTAGGAGTAAGAGCAGCAGGAGTAAGAGTAAGAGTAAGATGAGGAGAGTGAGGGTAAGAGTAAGAATAAGAGAGTAGGAGTAAGAGTAAGAAAGAGTAAGAGTAAGAGTAAGAGTAAGAGAAAGAGTAAGAGTAAAGAGCAAGAGGAGAGAAGAGTAAGAATAAGAGAAGAGTAGTGAGTAAGAGTATATAGATGAGAGGAGAGTAAGAGTAAGAGTAAGAATAAGAGTAAGAGTAAGAGTAAGAATTAAGAAAAGAGAAGAGTAAGAATAAGAGGTGAGAAAGAGGAGAGCAGAGTAGAGTAAGAATAAGAGTAAGAGGTGAAAGAGTAAGAGTGAGAGTAAGAGAGTAGGGAGTAAGAGTAAGAGTAAGAGTAAGAGTAAGAGTAAGAGTGAGAGTAAGAGTAAGAGTAAGAGTAAGAGTAAGAGTAAGAGTAAGAGTAAGAGTAAGAGTAAGAGTAGGAGTAAGAGTAAGAGTAAGAGTAAGAGTAAGAGTAGGAGTAAGAGTAAGAGTAAGAGTAGGAGTAAGAGTAAGAGTAAGAGTAAGAGTAAGAGTAGGAGTAAGAGTAAGAGTAAGAGTGAGAGTGAGAGTGAGAGTAAGAATAAGAGTAAGAGTGAGAGTAAGAGTAAGAGTAAGAGTAAGAGTAAGAGTAAGAGTGAGAGTGAGAGTGAGTGAGAGAGAGAGAGAGAGAGAATGAGAGAGAGAGAGAGAGAGAGAGACAGAGAATGAGAGAGAGAGAGAGAGAGAGAGAGAGAGAGCCAAGGGGGCGGGGCAAGATGAAGGGAGAAATAGAGAGAGAGGAAGAGAAAAAAGAAGATATAGAAAATAAGAGATGAAGAGAGATGGAGAGACAAGGATAAAAATAAAAGAAGGGAAGAGGAAGAGAAAACAAACAAACAGGCGCCGTAGTGCAGTGCAAAGAAATCCCACGGAGCAAAAAAGGATGCCAAAAAGGATGCCAAAAAATAGACGTAGCTAATGAGCATCTATTATAAGTAAGGAAATCTT
>BOPN01006579.1:60000-73607 GCA_017312705.2 Penaeus japonicus
TGGCCATTCACCTTTTTCACTGCTCTGCCCTTCTTCCTTAATGATCTCTCTCTCTCTCTCTCTCTCTCTCTCTCTCTCTCTCTCTCTCTCTCTCTCTCTCTCTCTCTCTCTCTCTCTCTCCCTCTCTCTCTCTCTCTCTCTGTCTGTCTGTCTGTCTCTCTCTCTCTTTCTTTCTATCTAGCTCTCCAGCAAAAAAAAAAATATATATATTTTTTCAAATATCGTGTAATTTCAAAATTTTATATTTTCTTTGATATCATAATACCATTGTTTTAGCTGTAAACATTTCATAGAAACCTCATTCATTATTTTTTTTTAGAAATGAATAAGTTGCTGTATTCAGAATTGGAAAGTTAATGAATGTAATAATTTCCAAATGTTTTTGTTTGTTTTTTTACTTATGTATTTTTTGTGCGTTTTTTTTTTTTTTTTTTTTTTTTTTAGATGCATTCTGTTTTATATCAAAGGAAATTTTGTCTCTAACATCAGAATTTTCGTTACAAAGCATGTGTGTGTGTGTGTGTGTGTGTGTGTGTGACAATGTATGTATACAGATGTATCTAAGCGTGCCTGTGTCTTTGGTACCTTTATGTTAAAATTTAGAGCATCATGTATCAAAGTGACTATATCTAATTAGTTCTCTGCGCTTATGTGTACACAAGTATATAAATCTATACAAACGCAGAAGCCTCTATGAATGACAGAACGTAAAGATATTTGCTCTCGCCGACCCAATTTCTTAAGCCATTCACATCTACCTACTTACCTGTCGCTAGGCCAAGAGTTAGAAGTCAGTTGAACAGGTAGTTGCAATTAACCAGATGACAGATTTTCCGTTTCGTTGCTGTTGCTTATTCTTGTTCCACCACTTCTGTTGCGTATGTTAAATGAATCGCTGAGCATGCGACCTCCGCCTGGAAAACTTTTGTCCTCAGTTTCCAGCACCGAAGACTAAGACATTTTGAGGCCGGTTGTCAGGCTGGTGCGGTTCGCTTTGTCTTGCGCTGTCTTGCTAGTTAGCTCGTATCTTCTGGGCATTCACCTTTCTCACTGCTCTGCCCTTCTTCCTTAATGATTTCTCTCTCTCTCTCTCTCTCTCTCTCTCTCTCTCTCTCTCTCTCTCTCTCTCTCTCTCTCTCTCTCTCTCTCTCTTTCTCTCTCTCTTTCTCTGTCTCTTCTCTCTCTCTTTCTCTGTATCTTCTCTTTCTCTCTCTCTCTCTCTCTCTCTCTCTCTCTCTCTCTCTCTCTCTCTCTCTCTCTTTTCTCATCTCTTTTACGGGTCGTGTAGCTGAGCGGTATCAACCGTGCCTGTCGATCTTACGGCGCGGGTTCGAGTCCCGGTCAGGGAGGTAAATATTTGTATATATATATATATATATATATGTATATATATATATATGTATATATATATGTATGTGTGTATGTGTGTATGTTTATGTATATGTATGTATATACATATACATATACATGTATTTGTGTGTTTTTACTTGTCTCTTCGTGTTGTATGTCCCTTTCTCTCTCTTACATACAAAAATGTGTATAGGTATGTGTTTGTATAAGTACTGTATATATTGTATATGTGTGTGTGTGTGTGTGCTTACATAAAGAAGTAGATAGATAAATGAACAGACAGTTGACTACATTTTCAATATAAACAGATAGACATGTATTTGCAGACAGATAGAAAAACGCACAGATAAAAGAGGTAAGCCCATAGACAGATAGATATAAATTCAGCTATATAGATGTGTGTAGAAAAAATAGCGCATATTATTTGTTATTCTGTCTTGTACAGATTAATGTATTAATGTATATTTCTACAGGATCGGTTTTAACTGGTAACAATTTTTTTTTAACAATTAGAGCCATTTTTCAGAAAACATGAAAATTGTTTAGCTTTTGTTATACGAACGGTCACCAGGTCCGAACTCAGCAGCAGTGCTTGGTAACCAAGGTCTTGCAATTGTTGCTTTTGGCAACGGCCTTAAAAAACTGTAATTAAGTTAATCCTAGCGCTATGTCAGCAATGTTCTGAATCCATTTTTTTAACACTGCAATGACAATTATGAACCATTTAGTTTTTTTCCTCCTTGTGTATTAGTTTAGTGGAGATTTTCACGTAACCAGGTGATATGGAGCTACCTGTAAACAATACTTTGGCGGCCGCTGAGGGTCGTGCTGTCCTGCCACGAGGTGCGGGGACGCTGCTCGCTACGTGACCGTCGCCCGCGTTAATTTGGAGGAACGCCAGGCACCGGTAGTTACCGCTACCTTGCCCGCTACCTCGTCAGTGTCTCTGTCCCCCTTTCATATCTCTCTCTCTCTCTCTCTCTCTCTCTCTCTCTCTCTCTCTCTCTCTCTCTCTCTCTCTCTCTCTCTCTCTCTCTCTTTATCTCTTTCACTCCCTCTTACCCCCTCTTTTTCTCCTCTCCACGTCTTCTCGTTTCCTCTCCCCTCTCCCTTCCTCTACTTTCTCCTCACGGGTCTGGAATTACATCCTCTTACCTCCTATCCTTCTCCTCCAGTTTGTATCCGTCCCATTTTACGAGGCAATTTTTCATTATTGGATTTCATCTTCATTTTCTGAAGCTATCTCTTACGACCAACATCTAACGTTTCCAAGACTGATTAGCGTTCACCTTTTTTGTCCAGATGTTTTATTTAAATTGGATTATTGATCTAATTAGTGATGATTTTCGTTCGCCCTTTAATCAGTTAGGCTTGTGTCTCCGTTGTGAAAATATTTATTTTAAATCTACGTTGAAATTTGTTTTAACCTTTGTTCTCGTGAGCTTCCCGGCATCACAAAAACAGAAACCGTTCCAGGTCTCGCCATGCTGATCTATTTTGTGTGACCCGGAAATAATGAAAGAGACGTCAGTATTGAGAACGCATGCATATGTCACGTGTTATTGGGAGTGCATTTTTATGTGTGCTGTGTATCTTTGTGTATTTTTTGTACTTGTCACTCCCTGTGAATATGTTTTCCTTTTTGTGTGAGTGTGTTTGTAAGTGTGAGTGTGTTTGTATATGTGTTTTTATGCTAGGCGAGTCTCTCCTTGTGTAGGGGTATGTTTGTTTGTATGTTTGTGTCTTTTCGAGTGTTTGTAGTCGTCTGTTTGAGTTGTATTTGAGTGTCTGTGGCTGGTGTGTTGTTCTACGTGTACGTGTCTCTGTGTGTGTGTGTGGGTACATGTGAAATAAAAAGAATGGAGATGCAAAACAGCGATAGCAGATCAAGAGACTTTGTCAAAGACAACTCACATGCAGAACAGTTGAAAGTTTTAATTGACGTTATGATTTTACGTGATACTGTATCGTTCTACTTATATAAGCACACACACACACACACACACACACACACACACACACACACACACACACACATACACACACACACACACACACACACACACACACACACACACACACACACACATATATATATATATATATGTGTGTGTGTGTGTCTGTGTGTGTGTGTGTGTGTGTGTGTGTGTGTGTGTGTGTGTATATATGTCTATATATTTATATATTCATACATATACTGCACACACAATGTAATCAGGAACGACATCTAGGTGGATAACGCATTGGGGCCTAGTGTTACAGCAGGTGCGATACAATGTATACACGAGATACCAGTACTCATCATCTACAACACAGAGGTGAACACAGTTATCGTCGAAGGCTAAGAACCCATTATGATGGAAAGTAAACATAACCACATTCCCAGGGATTAGCCTCGGAACCGATCCTTGGGCTGCAGGGTAATGGCCGGACTGTTGACCGTTCCTTTAGAGATTTCTTACTCCGAGATAAGCTTGGCGTAATCCGCGAAGGGCTCCGGGGATTTCCATAGGCTGGAATTTTGTCAACAGCCCAGCATACCAAACGAGCCTAAAGGGCTTTTGCTTTTTTTCCTGCGCTATGCCCAGCTTATCTTGCTTGCGTTTAAATCTTCCTCTTCTCGAGTCATTGGCTGTTTGACTTCCTCTCAGGTGCCTTGCTCCTTTGCAGAGTTTGCAGATATATTGCCTTGGCAGTTGCTCTTCCTCGGAAGGAAGGAATGGGGGTTACGCAAGGATATATGATTTACCATATCATTATTATGATCATTTTTATTATTAACTATTATCATTGTTTTTATTATTACCATTATCATTGTTGTTAGTACTCTTGCTGTCTTGCTGTTTTTGTAATCATTATTATCCCTATTCATATTACTGTTATTATTGTTGATATTTTCATTATCATTATCAGTATTGTTATTGCCATTATTATCATTATTATTGTTGTTGTTGTTATTATTATTATTTATTATTTTTTTATTATTACCATTATCATCATCATCATCATTATCGTTATTATCATCATTGTTATTGTTATCATCTTTCTTATAATTATCATCATTATTGTTATTATTGTTATTATCATTATTATGATCATTATCATTATCATTGTTGTTGCCATCGTTGTCTCTATTTCATTGTCAATATCATTTTCTCTATCATTACGATGTCATCATCATTGTTTTTTGTTGTTACTGTAGCTGTAGTTGGTATTGTTATTTTCACCATCAGTGTCAGAATCACTGGTATTGTTATTTTATTATTATCGTTCTCACAATTGTCGTTTTTATCGTCAATATCATAATTACGATTGATATTATTATAATTAAGATTATTTCATCATATCGTTACCTAGCTATTTATTTATCTATCTATTCATCTATCTCTCTATCATCTATCTATCTATCTATCTATATATATATATATATATATATATATATATATATATATATATATATATAAATATATGTGTGTGTGTGTGTGTGTGTGTGTGTGTGTGTGTGTGTGTGTGTGTGTATGTGTGTGTGTTTGAGTGTGTGTGTTTGTACTTGTGCGTGTACGTGTGTATTTTTGTGTGTCTATATTCAACTTTTGGGTACCTGTGTTTAGTTATATACGTGTGTGTTTATGTGTTTTGATTTTGTGAGTGTGTGTGATTGTATGTGCGTGTATGAAATTTTTTTTTTTTTCTTGTGCGTTTGTGTGCGCCTGTGTGTGTGCGTGTGTGTATGCATATGTGCGTATTTGTATGTGCATGTGTGAATGTATATGCGTTTGGATTGTATGTGCGTGTGTGTGAATGTATGTGCGTGTATTTTTTTCTTGTGCGTTTGTGTGCGCTTGTGTGTGTGTGTGTGTGTGCATATGTGTGTGTATTTGTATGTGCATGTGTGTTTGTGAGTGCGTGTATGTGTTTGTGTGTTTGTTTCTGAGCGTGCGTGCGTGTTTGGTACGTATGTATTTCTGTGTGTGTAAGTGTTCACACTCACACACATACACACACACACACACGCGCGCGCGCGCGAATATATATATATATATATATATATATATATATATATATATATATATATATATATATATATATATATATATATATATATGGGCATATACTTATTTATTTATCTATTTACTTCACATATATATGTTTGCGTGTGTGTGTGTTTTTACATGTGCGTGTGTATTTTTGTGTCCCTATACTTATTTTTAGTACTTGTTTTTTAGTACCTGTTGTGTATGTGTGTGATTATCTTCATGTGCGTGTGTGTGTGTGTGTGTGTGTGTGTGTACATGTTTGTGTGTGTGTCTGTATGTGCATGTGTGTGTGTGTGTGTGTGTGTGTGTGTGTGTGTGTGTGTGTGCATGTTTGTGTGTGTGTTTGTATGTGCATGTGTGTGTGTGTGTGTGTGTGTGTGTGTGTGTGTGTTTGTTTGTGATTGTGCGTGCATGTTTGATGTGTATGATGTGTCTGTAAGTGTTCACACGCATACACACACACACACACATATATATAGCTGCCGTGGTGACCGGACGTGTTTTCGCCTCCTCTCCGCCGCAGCCCCGCAACTCATGCCTTCTCATGGTCCCGCAGTGTCAGAGGGTAATCTGACCCCTCCCCCAGGGTTCGAGGGGGCCAACCTGGGGGCTTCCCTGGTGCTTCCTCGGGCAGCTAGCCCGAGCCCTCTTCCCCAGGGTGAAAGGGAACCCCTGGCCCAGGGTAATGTGCCCCCCTCCCAGGGTACCGGGACCTAGGATATGGGCCCCCTGGCAGCGTGGGTCAGAGCTGCCCCCCCCCCCCCCCCCGCCTACGAGAATGGGCACCCCCATGGCAGTCAGGGTCAAGGCTGCCCCCAGGCCCAGGGTGAGGGGTATTTTTTCAGCAGCATCACCAGCAATGACAACAGTGCAAACAACCATTTAGAAAACAGGAAATCAATATATCAGTGCGGCAGTGTTACAATAGTGCTTAACACAATTTTGTGCTTCATTGCAACAAAAAGGCCGTGGCCAAGGTCTGTCCTCAGTGATCAAATCAGAAAATACTACAGACCGTCTGAAATCGAAGAGGCCCATGACATTGCCATCAACCTATCAGACTCTAGAAAACCTAGAAATACGACACGGGACACTAAACGGATGACGAACATTATCGTGCATACTATGCTTGATCAATGTGTTGAAAATCCAAATATTGTGTTCGTAACAACAACGACGGACACCCCCCCAACAGACTGGTCGCCACCAAAGAAACCAGGTATTTCAACAACTTTTGTAAAATTCTTCCAAAAGTGTACAGACCAGGGAACACAGACCTACAGTGGGCCCTCTTACACAGACCAAAATCTGATGGAAAACAAGATCGACCTGCTGATCGGAATGTTTTCTGAACAGCAGGCATCTTTAAATAGAATCATAGGGCAAGGTGCAATATGTCCCTCCCCCAACCTCCCATCTCCCACCCATGGGCAGAATGCATACGAAACATTTCCGTTTGCATCTCCTCCCCCTACCTCCACCCCGATACCCACGACCAGCAATCCTTCCCACCCGATACCCTCCTCTCTCTCCCTGCCTGGACCTCCCCACCCGTTATCCTCCCTCCCCCTGCCTACGGTCAGCCAGCCGCCTCGTGCCCTTGCTGACTCGCCCGGTCCCTAACTCTGCTGAGCCATCTACGCGCCCCACCATCAACGCTCCCAGCCGGGCCCCGCCCCTACAGGAGACATACCCGCCTCCCCGAAGCATGATTCAACCACGAACTCTCTCTCCGTCAGACCGAAAACAGGTATGCAGAATAAGACCAGGCATGAAGCTTCTACACAGGTATCCCTAAACAGCAAGCTCCAAAAAGAAACAAAAGAACAAGCAAGAGCAACTCGATCCCAACCGCCACTGGGAGGAAACAGCTCAGCAGCAGGTGGAAGGAGCTTCCGCCCCCTCCTGCCCCCCCTGCCTCCAGCAGGGCACTCAGTCATAATCAATAATTATGCTGAGAAAACAAGAGTCAATCATGAAACAACGAAACAAGCACAATCCAGCCAAGACGAAGGTTATGTCAAAGTCGTATTAAGGAACAACAAAAGAAAAGCAAGAGTAGAACAAACTCCAAAGCCGCTAAAAGGAGCAGACCGACCTGACACAGTGTACCTCTATATTACCAGCTGTCATCCAGACACAAATGAAGAGGACATTGAAAATCACCTCTGTGAACATTTCGAAAACATAACAAGTGTAAAAGCACACCGCACCAAGATGACCCATGATTACTACACCAGTTTTACAGTGTCAGTAAGAGGAAAGGACATAAAGCCAGATATTTTCATAAACTCAGACGCTTTCCCCGCAAATGTGAAAGTGTTCTTAAATAAAAAACAAGTACAAGAACGACCAGAACGTTTGACCAGGCATCGCCGTCAGCAGTACCTGTGTGACAAAGGATCGCACGAGGTCATAAAAATAGAACACATTAACGCACAATCTCTCCTCGGGCAC
This sequence comes from Penaeus japonicus, assembly GCA_017312705.2. Lineage (NCBI taxonomy): Eukaryota > Metazoa > Arthropoda > Malacostraca > Decapoda > Penaeidae > Penaeus > Penaeus japonicus. Next base: position 67,845 of record BOPN01006579.1, read on the forward strand.
TTTAATGAAATCAAAATACTAATTGAGGAGAGAAACATAGACATTCTGTGCATCAGTGAAACATGGCTCCACCAGGAAATGGTTAGTAATTTCATAACTGTTCCAAATTTCAATATCTATAGATGCGATGCAGGGCGTGGAGGAGGAGTATGTATGTATGTACGGGATAACCTGAAATCAACCATGATATCTCCTACAGCAGTTAATAATACTGCCGTAGAAGATGTCTGGGTTACCGTACAGAGCAACATGCTTCCTTCCATTATTATTGGCGTAGTCTATAGGCATCCTCATGCAACTTTAGAATCTTTTGAATACTTAGAACAAATCTTTAGAGAAATGTCATTGAAAAATAAACCATTCTTTATCTTAGGTGATTTAAATGATGATTTGACTAAATCTAATGCTAAATTAGCTAAGATAATAAAGAAAAATAAACTAGAACAAATTATAAATAAACCTACACGTATTACAGAAAACACCTCATCCTTATCAGATGTAATAATAACTAACAGGTCAGACATTATCCATCATACGGATGTCATCCCGTGTCATATTGCTGACCATGAACTTCTCACATTCACATTGAATATAAAACAACCAAAGCGACCACCGATAACAAAAACATTTCGTGACCTTAAGCATTATAATCTTCAATCATTCATCGAGCTCATCAGATCTAAAGAGACGATGCTCTTAAATATCTTTTCAACAGATGATGTAGACAAACAGGTAACTATCCTTACGGAAGTGATTAAAAACAGTATTGACGCGTTGGCACCTCTTGTAACGAGAGTCGTCAGACGTCCCCCTGCTCCTTGGATAGATGACGACATCAAGAGGGCTATTAAAGACAGAAATAATGCCCACCATAGTCTCAAAAATAACAGAAATGACGCCGCCCTTAAGGCAGATTATAAAATAAAAAAAGAAAAATGTTAAACAGTTAATACAAAGTGCAAAAACAAATTATTTCAGAAACAGATTCATAGAATATAAAAACAATTCGGATAAAACATGGAAAATTATTAAGTCAATCGTACCTAGCAACAAACACCACACTGATAATCGTACAAGTTCTACACAAAGCACAGAGCATTTCAACGACTTCTTTTCAAAAATAGGTAAACTAACTTATGAACAAACAAATGCGTCTACATTACAGCAAAATATAAATCAAGCTATGCCTACATCTAATATTTTCAGACCAAAACCAATTGATGTGGAGACTACTATCCTAGTAATAAAACACCTTCGCGAAACAAATGCTGTAGGAGCAGACGGTATTGCTTTGCGCTTTATTAAGGATAGTCTACCAGCAACCGCACATTATCTGGCGGTCATAATTAACACTTCCCTGGTCACTGGTGTTTTTCCATCGCTTTGGAAACATGGAATAGTAACACCAATTTTCAAATCAGGAGATATAGACGACGTTAATAATTACCGCCCTATTACAATACTCCCTGTATTATCTAAAGTTTTGGAGAAAATCGTAGCAAATCAACTAACGAATTTCCTGGAGGCCAATAACCTATTATCTAAAACACAACATGGCTTTAGAAATAGGTTATCCACTGAAACAGCGTTATTGCAGATAACTAATAAAATTTATGATAATATAGACAATAATCAGGTTAATTTACTCACATTATGTGATCTTTCAAAAGCTTTTGACAGTGTAAATCACAAAATTCTTCTTCACAAACTAAGATCCCATAAAATTGATTCTTTCTGGTTTACTAGTTATCTGAATAATAGAACGCAATCTGTAAAAATTAATGAAATCATATCATCGAAACAACCAATATGTTTTGGTGTTCCACAAGGATCCATCTTAGGCCCAATCCTATTTACAGTTTTCATAAATGACTTATCAACCATTGCTCATAACTGCCTGCTAGTGCAGTACGCCGATGATTCACAGTTTCTCCATAGTGACTCAGTAAATAACTTAAATACATTAATAAGAAATACTCAAAACACTCTTACACAAGCTAAAATATACTTTGAAAGTAATGGTCTTAAATTAAATCCCCATAAAACTCAATGCATATTCATAGGTAGTCGACAGAACATTGCCAAAATCCCCATCGACACAACCATAGAATTTGAAGGCCACCCTATCAAACCAAACATTTCAGTGAAAAATTTGGGAGTACACTTGGACAGATACATGACATTTGAAACACACGTTGATAACATACACAGGAAAGTAATGGGTACATTAATATTTCTAAATCACATAAAAAATCAAATCACTACGGATACTAGAATCATGGTCGAGCAAACACTAGTTCTTAGCATAATAAACTATTGTTCAAACGTATGGGGTTCAACCAACAAAACACAAATTCAAAAAGTACAAATATTACAAAATTTTGCTGCAAGAGTTGCACTGGGTAATGTCAGTAAATTCGATCATATTACCCCATATATACAAAAATTAAAATGGTTAAAAGTGCTCCTCGTATATGACGCTAGAGTTCCGTGTATTAGGAATAGTTACGGACCACAGGCAGCATACAACCATATAAGTCACGATGTACCTGAAAAAAGAAATGTTAATGAAACACGGCAGGGAATGCCCGTAGGGTAATGGGCGACGTTCATTGTGACAAATGTATAAAATGGAATTAACACATTTCACTACAATCCAAGACATACATAGATGTGTGTGTGTGTGCGTGTGATATACCGTGCATCTCAAAGTGTATAAGTATGTATGTAGGCCTATCTGTCAGAGCGTGGGTCGGTGTATTTTCTGTATACACATTTATATATGTTTTTGCGGTGTGTATATGTATGTTTGTATATGTGGTGTGTATAAGTGTTAGTGTGTGTTTGTTTGTGTACATGTATGTGTATGTGTGTTCATGTTTGTGGTTGTTTGTGTCTGTGTACGTGCTTGTGACTGCCTGCTCAGGTAGTGTGGGTGAATCCAGATAGTTTTGCGTGCATATGCGTGAGAGTGCGTGCGTAAACATTATAAAATGAAGATGATATAATTCCGATCTTAACGTGTCTCCATGGTAGATACAAAAGTCTTACGAATTACTGAACAATATCTTTACTTCACAAAAAAAAAAAAAAAAAAAAAAAATGCGAAGAGTAATTTTTTTTATTTTTTTTTTTATTTCTCTCTCTCTCACACACACACACACACACACACACACACACACACACACACACATATATATATATATATATATATATATATATATATATATATATATATATATGTAGAAGTGCTCCCCGTAAATAAAACCAATAGTAATAAAAAAAATGTTTAAAAAGATTGAGTTCGGCTAGTCTAAAATAGGGATTTGACACAAGGAATAAAATCCATAACTGAAGAGTTTATACTGTACTGAACGGTTTTCTCCAGCATAATCAAACGTTTGAAAATGTTTGAATTTCGCGCGTAAAAGATGAGGTGCCCTTTGTCAGTATCGTATTGCATTGTACAACGTACACTAACCACTTTTTGCCGCGGCAATATTTGTAATTAAATCAACGTGATATCATTATTGTAACAGAAATACATTTAGCCACGTTTTTTATACGAATGCCCATGAGTGGAGGCGGCAGTGGCGTCGCGTCGCGTCTCACGGAGTAGCGGTTGGACCGTCGACGAGGAAGGACCTTGAGTTTAGGTGAGTCTTGAGCTTAGAAATAACCGGTTTTTTTTGCCTCGACTGCCGTCTGTTTCATTTCAAATATCATTCACTATCAGTCCTTGAAGTTGATATAACGAAAGGGATTTATGACTGTGCGATTTTGAATGGCTAGTGAATAAAACAACGGGTAATGAAGGACTTCAGGTTAGATAGAGGCACAGTTGAAATGAAATGAATCCCTATAGGTAAACGTGGTAGTGATCTCTCATACGGATAGTACAGTGTTTGTCAGTAATTTGAAGACAACATACATATAGGCACAGCGGATAGGTTACGAATTACTGTGGCATCGAGTGGTTTGCCGGTCGTCGTATCGCCAGGCCGGCCGGCGTGCCCCTGAGGCGAGGCCAATCGGCAGAGGTCAGGGCAAGGCGGGTCAACCTATTTATTGCCATGACCTGGACGGTAATAGGTACACCAGGTCGGCTTTTCCTTCGCCGCATGGCCGCGATTCAGAACACCACGTGGCTGGCGCGTGATGGCTTAACACATGGCCACGTGGCACATTCAGTCAAGTTCAAAGTCCCTAAAGCGCAGAGTACATGGCATGAACATGCCGCGATTGGTAATTTAGAAGCGCGTGTTCGTGCCAAAAGCGAGGCAAAGTCGTAGAAAGTACTGGAACAATCGTGGAAACTCCGTAGGCCTATCACGATAGTTACACGGGTGAAAAAAAAATATTTTTACTGTACTCATTTTTACCAATACTTCATGTGAGTATATTACGTTTGGAAAATCTCTCTCTCTCTCTCTCTCTCTCTCTCTCTCTCTCTCTCTCTCTCTCTCTCTCTCTCTCTCTCTCTCTCTCTCTCTCTCTCTCTCTCTCTCTCTCTCCCTCTCCCTCTCTCTCTCCCTCCCTCTCCCTCTCCCTCTCTCTCTCTCTCTCTCTCTCTCTCTCTCTCTCTCTCTCTCTCTCTCTCTCTCTCTCTCTCTCTCTCTCCCCCTCTCTCCCTCTCTTTAATTCCTCCTGGAGGACGGGAGAAGGAAATGAGAAAAGAATCTAAGAGAGAGTGGAAGTGAGAAGGGAAGGGAGACGCGCGGGCGAGAGAGAGAAAAAGGTCAGTACTGCCAACAGTAACACAGCTCTTCTTTTACAGGTACGCTACGAAGTGTGTTCGAAATGTCCTCCTTCGAGAAACCAGCTAAGCCCTCGCCTGGAGGACGACGAGACGCAGGACAAGCGCCTGTTGAGTCTGTGTCTGGACCTTCCCCTGTAGGACCTGGAGGCGCCGATGCAGGACAAGCGCTTGCTGAGTGTGACTCTGGACCTTCCCCTGTAGGACCTGGAGGCGCCGATGCAGGACAAGCGCTTGCTGAGTGTGACTCTGGACCTTCCCCTGTAGGACCTGGAGGCGCCGATGCAGGACAAGCGCTTGCTGAGTGTGACTCTGGACCTTCCCCTGGAGGACCTGGAGGCGCCACTCTCTCCCTCTCTCTCTCTCTCTCTCTCTCTCTCTCTCTCTCTCTCTCTCTCTCTCTCTCTCTCTCTCCCTCTCTCTCTCCCCCTCTCCCTCTCTTCAATTCCTCCTGGAGGACGGGAGAAGGAAATGAGAAAAGAATCTAAGAGAGAGTGGAAGTGAGAAGGGAAGGGAGACGCGCGGGCGAGAGAGAGAAAAAGGTCAGTACTGCCAACAGTAACACAGCTCTTCCTTTGCAGGTACGCAACGAAGTGTGTTCGAAATGTCCTCCTTCGAGAAACCAGCTGAGCCCTCGCCTGGAGGACGTCGAGACGCAGGACAAGCGCCTGTTGAGTCTGTGTCTGGACCTTCCCCTGTAGGACCTGGAGGCGCCGATGCAGGACAAGCGCTTGCTGAGTGTGACTCTGGACCTTCCCCTGGAGGACCTGGAGGCGCCGCTGCAGGACAAGCGCTTGCTGAGTGTGACTCTGGACCTTCCCCTGTAGGACCTGGAGGCGCCGATGCAGGACAAGCGCTTGCTGAGTGTGACTCTGGACCTTCCCCTGTAGGACCTGGAGGCGCCGATGCAGGACAAGCGCTTGCTGAGTGTGACTCTGGACCTTCCCCTGGAGGACCTGGAGGCGCCGCTGCAGGACAAGCGCTTGCTGAGTGTGACTCTGGACCTT
>BOPN01006580.1:10000-12500 GCA_017312705.2 Penaeus japonicus
CTCTCTCTGTCTCTCCCTCTCCCTCTGTGTGTGTGTCTGCTCATTTCCCCCGCTCCTTTGTTCCTCTCTCCTTATTTCGTCATTGAAGCCTCCAGCCTCCTTCCTCTTCTCTCCTAAGAAAAACACGCGAGGCAAAAGGTCGTTAGTGGAGCCATTATCTTTTTTGTAAGCCAAAGAAGAGGAGGGAAAGTAATACTAGGAAAACGCATAAAGGAGGAGCGCGAGGAGGAAGGAGAACCACGAGGAGAAAGAGAAGGAATTACAAATATGTATAAAAAGAAACTTGTCTATGTTACACATATATATGTATGTATGGATTTGTCTATCTATATCTATATCAGTCTCTCTCTCTCTCTCTCTCTCTCTCTCTCTCTCTCTCTCTCTCTCTCTCTCTCTCTCTCTCTCTCTATATATATATATATATATATATATATATATATATATATATGTATATACCTATATCTATATCTATATATATGTATGTGTATATGTATATGTATATATCTATATCTATCTATTTACCTATCTATCTATCTATATCTATATATAGATAGATAGATAGATAGATAAATAGATAGAAGATAGATAGATAGATAGATGGATTGATATATACATATGTTTCCTTCATCTGAAATATCAAAGTATTACTCATCTTCAATGAAATTCCTTTAAGTGGCTTCATCTTTCCCCCTATTTCATTCATGTCATAAATTCTTTCAGGTGACGTTGAGGGAAGTCGATCCATACGATAGGAAATCATGTTCTGGGATTAGGATTTCTCTTTTGTGTTTATGTAAAGGACCCAGATATTTCGCCGGCTTACTGGTTGTTAATCCCCCCCCCCCTCTCTCTCTCTCTCTCCACACACACATGCATACACACATATCTAAATCTCTCTTTCCCTCTTTTTCTTTCTCTCTCTCCCCCCCCCCTTTCTCTCTCTCTCTCTCTCTCTCTCTCTCTCTCTCTCTCTCTCTCTCTCTCTCTCTCTCTATCTATCTATCCATCTATCTATATGTATCTGTATAAGAGAAAACGCTCCCAAACAAATATCAGGATTTAAGAAATAAGACAGAATAAATGAAATCAAATAAACACATGAAAAAACAAAAAGATTCGGCTACTGCGTTCAATGGGATGATGGAAGGCGAGGAGAGAAAACAAAACATTAGTGGAAACACAATAATTAGCGGCCTTTAACTAAACATCAAGGATTGGCGGTGAGTGATCAGGACAGCCGCTGAAAACACATTTGATGCAATTGTTTTACTTCGTCTTACGCTTTCTTTTTATCGTAGATTAACTATTTTAATTGGTTTTCTCTGATGTTCGAATTGTTAACGTGAACTTTCCAGATATTTTTAAAACTTTTTTTTTTTTAACTCTTATATTCATTTTAGTTATTTTGATAACCGAGATAGTTTGAAGTCTCTGTTTTACTCAATTATGAGTATGAGAATTCGGGGAAATGTTTTGTACATTCTGTTTATGTTCTGTGTTATTTATCTTTCAACTCATGTTTTCCGTGATATGTTTGTTTCTTGTTTTATGTCTGCGCCTCTTTTTATTCGCATTTTTGCTTATATCGATTTGATAAAGTTAATTCATTAAATGCTCTGACGTCCCCGAAGCAATGCTTACATAATTTTTCGGACAATAAAGGGAGACGGCACACGGTTTCGCTCACACAGTCTTTTGTGTTTGTTTGATTGCGAAGCGAACAATTAAGAAACATCAAAGCTGAGTACTGAAGTGCCGGACATTTTTTGCTTCGGGGTTGGACGTGATCTGACAGCAACTGATTATTCCCCTTCGTACGAGGGCTCACTGATCTTTTTATCTATTTTTTTCTGATTTATTTCACCAGACTTGGGTGTTAACAGTGTCATGCTTAGCTTATAGGTTTATAGGATGATTTTATTCATCCATTCATTTAAGCCATCGGGGGTGACACCAGGCTTGCTGGTTTTGCCTTTGAGTTTATTGAAGAGGACTCCAGCCAGGGCTTCCACTCTGGAGCATCTTTGGCTTTAGTGTTTGCATACGACAGCTTTAATGATGCACATGCGTTTGTGTTCCATATAATACTTTAATAGTTTTTAATCTGTCTTGGCGCTTTCTTTTAAGATTGGTCTGGACATCAGAAAGAGATTATCATGCTGGAACAAAGCCAAATAACCGATTCAAATCCCTCTCCACGCTACCCCCTTCAGGGGATTTGAATTGAGCGGGGTTGGCCAGGCCCTTGGCGCTCGTGTCCCTGGCCAGCAGCAAGGGACGCTAAAGAATTCACGCTTTGACTTGATAGTCTGGCACGGGATCCCTGGGCTAACACGGGCAAAACACTACGTCATTATCATTATTACTATATAGAAGGATGTTGCTGCTATCATTATTATGATAATACCATTTGTCTTTGGTAAGGCGCAATCAGGCTGCTTACATGTATATTTATAAACCTCCCTATTTCGAAATTTCATGAAGCTATACCGGATTTTGT
>BOPN01006580.1:17500-25000 GCA_017312705.2 Penaeus japonicus
CTCTCCTCTCCTCGCTCGGGTCTGCTCTCCTCTCCTCGCTCGGGTCTGCTCTCCTCTCCTCGCTCGGGTCTGCTCTCCTCTCCTCGCTCGGGTCTGCTCTCCTCTCCTCGCTCGGGTCTGCTCTCCTCTCCTCGCTCGGGTCTGCTCTCCTCTCCTCGCTCGGGTCTGCTCTCCTCTCCTCGCTCGGGTCTGCTCTCCTCTCCTCGCTCGGGTCTGCTCTCCTCTCCTCGCTCGGGTCTGCTCTCCTCTCCTCGCTCGGGTCTGCTCTCCTCTCCTCGCTCGGGTCTGCTCTCCTCTCCTCGCTCGGGTCTGCTCTCCTCTCCTCGCTCGGGTCTGCTCTCCTCTCCTCGCTCGGGTCTGCTCTCCTCTCCTCGCTCGGGTCTGCTCTCCTCTCCTCGCTCGGGTCTGCTCTCCTCTCCTCGCTCGGGTCTGCTCTCCTCTCCTCGCTCGGGTCTGCTCTCCTCTCCTCGCTCGGGTCTGCTCTCCTCTCCTCGCTCGGGTCTGCTCTCCTCTCCTCGCTCGGGTCTGCTCTCCTCTCCTCGCTCGGGTCTGCTCTCCTCTCCTCGCTCGGGTCTGCTCTCCTCTCCTCGCTCGGGTCTGCTCTCCTCTCCTCGCTCGGGTCTGCTCTCCTCTCCTCGCTCGGGTCTGCTCTCCTCTCCTCGCTCGGGTCTGCTCTCCTCTCCTCGCTCGGGTCTGCTCTCCTCTCCTCGCTCGGGTCTGCTCTCCTCTCCTCGCTCGGGTCTGCTCTCCTCTCCTCGCTCGGGTCTGCTCTCCTCTCCTCGCTCGGGTCTGCTCTCCTCTCCTCGCTCGGGTCTGCTCTCCTCTCCTCGCTCGGGTCTGCTCTCCTCTCCTCGCTCGGGTCTGCTCTCCTCTCCTCGCTCGGGTCTGCTCTCCTCTCCTCGCTCGGGTCTGCTCTCCTCTCCTCGCTCGGGTCTGCTCTCCTCTCCTCGCTCGGGTCTGCTCTCCTCTCCTCGCTCGGGTCTGCTCTCCTCTCCTCGCTCGGGTCTGCTCTCCTCTCCTCGCTCGGGTCTGCTCTCCTCTCCTCGCTCGGGTCTGCTCTCCTCTCCTCGCTCGGGTCTGCTCTCCTCTCCTCGCTCGGGTCTGCTCTCCTCTCCTCGCTCGGGTCTGCTCTCCTCTCCTCGCTCGGGTCTGCTCTCCTCTCCTCGCTCGGGTCTGCTCTCCTCTCCTCGCTCGGGTCTGCTCTCCTCTCCTCGCTCGGGTCTGCTCTCCTCTCCTCGCTCGGGTCTGCTCTCCTCTCCTCGCTCGGGTCTGCTCTCCTCTCCTCGCTCGGGTCTGCTCTCCTCTCCTCGCTCGGGTCTGCTCTCCTCTCCTCGCTCGGGTCTGCTCTCCTCTCCTCGCTCGGGTCTGCTCTCCTCTCCTCGCTCGGGTCTGCTCTCCTCTCCTCGCTCGGGTCTGCTCTCCTCTCCTCGCTCGGGTCTGCTCTCCTCTCCTCGCTCGGGTCTGCTCTCCTCTCCTCGCTCGGGTCTGCTCTCCTCTCCTCGCTCGGGTCTGCTCTCCTCTCCTCGCTCGGGTCTGCTCTCCTCTCCTCGCTCGGGTCTGCTCTCCTCTCCTCGCTCGGGTCTGCTCTCCTCTCCTCGCTCGGGTCTGCTCTCCTCTCCTCGCTCGGGTCTGCTCTCCTCTCCTCGCTCGGGTCTGCTCTCCTCTCCTCGCTCGGGTCTGCTCTCCTCTCCTCGCTCGGGTCTGCTCTCCTCTCCTCGCTCGGGTCTGCTCTCCTCTCCTCGCTCGGGTCTGCTCTCCTCTCCTCGCTCGGGTCTGCTCTCCTCTCCTCGCTCGGGTCTGCTCTCCTCTCCTCGCTCGGGTCTGCTCTCCTCTCCTCGCTCGGGTCTGCTCTCCTCTCCTCGCTCGGGTCTGCTCTCCTCTCCTCGCTCGGGTCTGCTCTCCTCTCCTCGCTCGGGTCTGCTCTCCTCTCCTCGCTCGGGTCTGCTCTCCTCTCCTCGCTCGGGTCTGCTCTCCTCTCCTCGCTCGGGTCTGCTCTCCTCTCCTCGCTCGGGTCTGCTCTCCTCTCCTCGCTCGGGTCTGCTCTCCTCTCCTCAGTCGGGTCTGCTCTTCTCTCCTCGCTCGGCTCTCCTCTCCTCTCCTCGCTCGGGTCTGCTCTCCTCTCCTCGCTCGGGTCTGCTCTCCTCTCCTCGCTCGGGTCTGCTCTCCTCTCCTCAGTCGGGTCTGCTCTCCTCTCCTCGCTCGGGTCTGCTCTCCTCTCCTCGCTCGGGTCTGCTCTCCTCTCCTCAGTCGGGTCTGCTCTTCTCTCCTCGCTCTGGTCTGCTCTCCTCTACAATGTAAGAAAAAAGAAGAAAGTTATGTAAAGTGAGTCCCCAGTAAATTAATGTCTATAACATTTTTTTTAATGCTTTCAGGACAATTTGGGACTTTGGCATTGATAAACGTATGTATTTTTCAATTGTATAATGATGGATTACTAATGCATGTTCTTACTTTGTTTTTGTATTCTTATATTCTTAATTCTATTGCATGGCAGTGTGCTTTTGATCTGTTATGTATATCATCTTCATTTTATCATTTAAGTTTAAGTTTTGCATTTGTTTCCTTAACTCGATATACATTTGTGATGCCAATTCCTAACAGTTTTGTTATATTATCCTTTTGTGTTTTGGGGGCATGTTATGACTGCTTCTTTGGTAGTTTTGAAATTTAATTGTTTTTGTTGAATGGTTTCTCTGTGTTATGTTTGCTGTCTTATAAGTAATGTTTACTTGATTTTTACGACTTATTTCTTCCATGTAATTGGATTTTATGTTCATCATTTTATTTTTGTTTATGTTCTTTACAGTACAGTATTTGTTTGGTTACAAATAAAAAATCTTATATACCTTACTTTTTTATTTTTGTTTTGGGATTTTAATTGGTTCTTTAACACTTTTTGTTTAATTTTACCTAATCAGCTTGCTTCTTTGTTAATTTCAATACCACATCGGTTTTATTACTGTTTTTTTCTATATTTTGTTTTTATTTAATATATGATTGCATGTTTTGTCTGCCTGATTTTATGGCCATTTTTTGTATGCAATTGAACATGTTATTTCTTTTAATTAGTTTTGTTTATGTTCTTTGCAACACAGTATTTGCTTTGCTGCAAATAAAAGAATATCGTGTATACCTTACTTGTAACTTGCGAACAGATACTTAAATTAGTATACAAGCACAAGCACAAACACGGAAAAATTATATTGCTGAAATAATAATAAAAAAAAATATATAACGAAAATAAACTTTTTCATTTTAGCTGTCTTCCCTTTTTTATTTATTTTATAGTTAATGATACATTGAACTGATTTATAAATATGATCATATGCGTAAAACATATGTCATATAGTTGTATTAGCATGGAGTAGTTATATAATTGCAACTCATAATATTTTATAAAAAGTAAAACTCTTTCGAACTGCTAATTCATTTTAGCAAAAGGACCAAATTTTAAATTTCTAAAATCACTATATATAATACAAGTATAGTATAATACGCCACTCCCGATTTTTAGTTTGCGGCTCTGTCGATAGATGGCGCGCATTCACACTGGCTGGATGACGGTTATTTTATTAGTAAAAATGGAAGCTTTCCTATCTGTCCTCTAAAGTCTTCGCCTTCCTCACAAGCAAATCCGAACACTTGATTGTTTAAAGAGAGACGAGTCTTTATTAAGATGAAAACAATCAAAAGAACAGAATCCCATATAAAACTGAATTTCATTAATCATCATTATCAATATCATCATTACCATTTCATCAGTGTTACTATAATCCTTATTATTGTTTTTGATATTAACAACCTTATTATTTTTATTATCGTTATAATTGTTACTTTTATTATTTTATCATTATTATTGTTGTTTTTGTTAGTGTTATAATCATTACTGATGTTGTTTGTTGTTATCATGAAAATAATTATTGCTTTCTATCATTATAATAACGTGTGTGTGTGTGTGTGTGTGTGTGTATGTATATATACACACACACACACACACACACACACATATATATATATATATATACATATATATATATATATACATATATATATATATATATATATATATATATATATATATATATATATATATATATATATATATATGTATGTATGTAGGTATATATATATATATATATATATATATATATATATATATATATATATATATATATATATATATATATATATATGTGTGTGTGTGTGTGTGTGTGTGTGTGTGTGTGTGTGTGTGTGTGTATGTATGTATGTATGTATATATAGGTATATATGTATATATACACACACACATACACACGCACACACACACACACACACACACATACACACACACACACACACACACACACACACACACACACACACACACACACACACACATATATATATATATATATATATATATATATATATATATATATATATACATATATATACATATATATATATATATACTGTATATATATATATATATATATATATATATATATATATATATATATATATATATATATATATATATATATATACACACACACATATATATATATATATATATATATATATATATATATATATATATATATATATATATATATATTATATATACATATACATATATATATATATATATATATATATATATATATATATATTTATATATATATATATATATATATATATATATATATATATATATATATATATATATATATATATATATGTGTGTGTGTGTGTGTGTGTGTATTGATGGATAGATAGGTAGATAAAGGTGTACATACGACACTGCTTCCTATCGCCGGTAGAGGATTTTAAGAAAGAGCAGTTCTCTTCGGTAAGATACTTACTAATCAAAAGCAAATCCTGGCGACAGGAAGCCCATGTTACGGCGGTCGAGTCGTGTTGACCAACCTCTTCTTCTGCCTGCTAGTCGGGGGAAGAGGGTGTGTGTGTGTGGGGGGGGGGAGTCATTCCTACCCCCCACTCCTTCTGTCCAGGTTAGAGGAAGGGCTGAGGTCAGGGCGACACTGGACAGAAACAAGTACGTACGTGTGTTCATGACCATAGCGCTTACCCACGCTCTGCCCTCACCGAACGGAGTCAACTCAAAGCAAATCGGACCGACAGATTTCCCTCGGGATTCGGGAATGTTGTATCTCCCGATGGCTCTCGCCCCTCGGATTCAAGGAAGGTCGGGGCAGGAAGCAGGTGTCGGTCAGTACTTCCACTAGTCGCTAGGGAACAGTGTTCTTAAGGAACTTTTATTGCAAAGGTTGTATTACAATCAAACAACAGTAATAGCTCGAAAATCAGAGGCTTACAATAGGTTGGAAATGCTAATAATGCGGCATGCATAATCTTGATCACAATTGCAGAGCGTGTCACTGTGTCTGTCTGTTCAGAAGAATATATCGACTTTGGAAATTTGCATATGGTTGAGATTGTTCCTGGGAGTATTTTCAAAAGAGAAATTAATTTTTAACCAGGCGATGCGAAGTAAAGAGACGGAGGTACAGACAGACCAACAGATATGCGAGAACACACACATAAATGCAAAGACAAATAGAGGCGTAGATAAGGGCGTAGAATATTGGAATAAAAGTGAATGCATCTATCTTCTTCAGCAGTGTCTCCACCATGCAAGGCAAGTGTAGCCATGCATTTTTCATGCTGAAGAGATCAAATAACTCACACTCTTTCGTGGCAAAGAGGGTTTCCCGGTGACAGCCTCGACGTAAAAGGAAAACACAGTAGGAGATAAATGAATGGAAGACTAGAAAAGAGACTGTACCGAGGTTGAAAGAATGTGTACGAGTATATTTGTGTGAATCTATGTCTGTATACTTCGGTGCACTCAAACTAAGGGGAACAGAGAAATGGCCGAACGAAAATGGGCGTGCGTTGATGCTTTCATGTGTATTCGGATTAATGCATGAACGTGATATCGTTAATGCGTGATGCAGGAACTTTGGAAAGATTTGTCTGCTTCATGATTTTTCTTCTCTTTTCTCGTTGTATGAAAAGAATTGCTAATATCCGTTAATTTGCATAATGGCTCAAGCGGTCTCTCTCTCTCCGTACTGTCGAAATGGTTCTATTCTTTGTTTCATTAACCATGAATATATAAACGTGTATATAAATCAAATGTCTTTCTATCTGTTGTCCATCTATCTACCTGAAGGATGAGGTAGACCGATGGAAAGAAGGACTGAAGACGCATTAAAGGAACATAAAAAATTCCATGGCATGTCACAGTTATGTTTGCGCATTAGTTGATACACATATGCAACTATGCAGATATGCTCTACATAAAAAGGCATGAATACGTGTGTGTGTGTGTGTGTGTGTGTGTGTGTGTGTGTGTGTGTGTGTGTGTGTGTGTGGGTTTGTGTGTGTGTGTGTATTTGTATGTGTGTGTAAGTGTGTACATTATATTTGTATGTGTGTGTAAGTGTATGTATAAATATATATATATATATATATATATATATATATATATATATATATATATATATATATACATATATATATATATATATATATATGTATATATATATATATATAATATATATATATATATATATATATATATATATATATATATATATATATATATATATATATATATATATATATTCATCTCCTTATTTTCTCTTCATTGGTTCTTTTTCACGCTATACACGCCCCTTGAACACAGTAATAAGCCAATGAAATTATTTCTTTAGTTGTAGACACGCCTACCAATCACAAGACTTCGTTGTTCACTACTTTGCCGAGCCAAGAGAAACCTTCGAGCCGCCTCAAGCCCGCCCGATAACGGCCAACGGGGCGGGGAGTGCGGTCTAAACAGGTGCTCGGACGTGTCCTCCACGTGATAGCTATGTGTATGACTGTACTTCACATACCCACCACAATAATGATATTAATAATAATGATAATAAGGATAATAAAAATAATGATAATAACAATAATAATGATAATAATAATAATAATGATAATAATAATAATGATGATAATAATAATAATGATGATAATAATAATCATGATTATAATAATAATAATGATAATGATAATAATAATGATAATAGTAATAATAGTGATAATAATAATAATAATAATAATAATAATAATGATAATGATAATAATGATAATAATGATAATAGTAATAATAATGATAATAATAATAATAATAATAATAATAATAATAATAATAATAATAATAATAATAATAATAATAATAATAATAATAATAATAATAATAATAATAATAATAATAATAATAATAATAATAATGATAATAATAATAATAATGAATAGTAATAATAATAATGATAATAATAATAATGATAATAGTAATAATAATGATAATAATAATAATAATGATAATAATAATAATAAATATAATAATAATAATGATAATAATAATAATAATAATAATGATAATAATAATAATAATAATGATGATAATAATAATGATAATAATAATAATAATAATAATGA
>BOPN01006580.1:30000-35000 GCA_017312705.2 Penaeus japonicus
TTTCTTTTGTAGAATTTGGGACTTACACACATTAACACATACACACACACACACACATTAATGTCTAATCTCGAATTACTTCTAAAACATGATTACTAACAGAGAAATTAAGTCGTTGTGCATATTGAACAGCAAGTTCTCTATCATACTTCATCTCAGATCTTGTATAACATTTCTCTACTCTATTGTATATATATGTATGTATACTGTTACTATGTGTCCCAATACAGCAAATGGCTGTCATTAACCTAAATATCTGATTTGATATCCATAAATCCGACAGATATCAGTTATCATTATCATAGCACACGGGATCACAACTCGTAATGATTACTTTGATGGTACTTGAACGTGTGACATGAAAATGCATTTGCTTGGTCATATGTGTGTGAAATGGCTGTCTTTGTTCTCTAAGTACGAAAAATAAAAGCAAACAAAAACAAAAACGCACACAACATGGACTGCTATTAAGGAGTGAAGGTGAATAATCTGTCCTTTACAATCACGATGAATTAAACATCACACACGTCACAAAGCATTGCACACATCACTCTTCAACAACAAGTGTAATTGAAATTCCTGAATGATAAAGCATCATTTGAAACGTTAATGTACGCTACTGCATTTTTCGCACCAGAAACGTTATCAATATTCATACTGATCCTTTTTATGCTGCGTGTAAGTGCTCTGGCGTGGACTCACAGTTGCGTAAGTTGCAATCCATTCACACGAAGGGCACTCTGGGGTTTAGACGCTTCTAGAATCAACCCTCTGCATCCATGCTGACTCTAGGAACTCGATTTTTCTGGTTATGGTTATGCCTTTGCGCTGCACACTTAGAAAGGCTAAGAAGCAACATGAAGGAAAAGGGAGCAGGCGAATGAGAGAATTACAAATCTAAAAATAGTTCTATAAATTTGATTTAACTAAATTCCTGTTTAATCTTCATATTAGCTATTTTCTAATTACAGCAACAGCACTAATAATGATAACATTGATGATGATAATGATTATAATAATGATAATGAAAATAACAACAATAATAGCAATGATGTGATAATAACAATGACGATTATGATATTGATGATAATAATAATAAGTGCAATAATAATAATAAAGATAATGATAATAGTAATGATAATGATCATAACGATGATAATAATAATGATAATCATAATGATAATAGTAATGATAATAATAATAACAATAATGATAATAGTAATAGTAATAATGATGATAATAATAATAATAATAATAATAATGATAATGATAATAATAATAATAATGATAATAACAATAATAATAACAATAAATAATAATAGTTATAATAATGATAATGATGATAATAACAATAAGTAATAATAATGATTATCATACTTGTCCTTATTATGATTACTATCATGATGATAATAATACCAGTAACAACGAAGACAGCGATGACGATATTTTGACGTTCCAGCCGGAGAAGGAAGATGACTAACACCAACATATGTTCTTTCTTCATCGTCATCGTTGTCTTTAACAAAAACAAAACAATAACAAGAAATAACACTCAGTTTCCACATCAGGGCATCACAATTATTATCTACCATAACACAGAAGATAACACAGCACCTTAATTTCCGCTTACTATTGCAGAAATCAACAGCAGAAGACGATTGGTGCCAGCTGGAGCGAACCTTAAATAGCTCTGCTGCTGAAATGGTACTACCAAAAGAAGAAAAAGGAAAATAAACAAAAATGGATGAAAGAGAGTATCTTGAAACTAATGGATGAAAGAAGAGCAATCAAAAATAAGAATTCTGCCAAATACAAAGCTCTTAACAAACGAATCACAGTTGAATGCAGAAAAGCCAAAGAAGAATGGATAGAATCACAATGTATAGAATTAGAAGATCTTGAAAAGAAAAACATGCAACTAATGTACTCAGAAATCAAATGCATGGCAAGAAGAAGCCGGCCAGCCAATACTGCTTTGTAGAACAAAGACGGTAAAGTTGTTATGGAACAACAAGACGTTTTGGACAGATGGACGGAATATATTGGTGAACTATTTAATGATAACACAACTTAAAATGTTACAAAGGACGAAGAACTGTCAGGAAACAGAAATAGAAGCTGCTCTTAAAGAAATGAAATTTGGAAAATCAGGTGGCAGTGACATCACTACAGAATTTCTAACTGCTTGTAAAGAAATAAGTATTAGAAAACTAAGCTTACTAACCAACAAAATTTACGAATCCGGTATAATAGCGAAACAAATAAAAGAGTCTGTGATCATCCCACTTCCGAAAAAGGTGACTTACTTGAATGTGGCAACTATCGGCTCATTAGTCTTAAGAGCCATATCACAAAGCTAATCTTGAGAGTAATAATGGGGCGAATCCGAAATAAACTTCTTCCAGAAATTAACGAGGAGCAGTTTCGTTTTAGAAAAGACTGCGGTACTCGAAATGCAATATTTGTGCTTAG
This sequence comes from Penaeus japonicus, assembly GCA_017312705.2. NCBI lineage: Eukaryota > Metazoa > Arthropoda > Malacostraca > Decapoda > Penaeidae > Penaeus > Penaeus japonicus. Next base: position 32,473 of record BOPN01006580.1, read on the forward strand.
ATTAATTGATAACATCTTTACAGAGAGAGAGAGAGAGGCTTCTTTATCAACAAGAAGAAAACAAATATTATGGTTATGACCAAAAAGCCAATAACCCCGAAAAGTGAAATCCTTCTAAACGGAGAAGTATCAGAACAAACTGAACATTTCGACTACCTTGGCAGTATAGTAACGTCGGACTGCAGAAGCGACAAAGAAATTCGAAAAAGAATAGTCCTGGCGAAAAAAGCATTTATGGATAAGAAAGACCTCTTCATAGACAAGAAATTAAATACAGAATTGAAAATCAGATTTTTAAAATGCTATCTGTATGGCTGTGAAAGCTGGACGTTAAACAACAACAGTAAGAAAAGATTGGAAGCATCGGAGATGTGGCTCTATAGAAAAATGATGAGGTTATCGTTGACAAAAAAGTTATCTAATGAAAAAGTGCTAAAATTAGAGAAAAAAGGAAGTTTGCTGGTTACCATCAGAAAGAGACAATTAAGTTTTAAAGGTCATGTGATCAGAAAAGATGGTCTGGAAAAAACTTGTGATAGAGGGAAAAATCGAAGGAAAGCGTCAAAGAGGAAGACGGAGGCTAACATTCCTTGAAGACCTGGCGTTGGCAGTTGGGGGCAAGGTGCTAGATTTGTTGTGGTGTGCCGGTGGAGATTGGGCTGGCTTCAGACGCATGATAATCAACGTCAGGCCCTGATTCGGCACTCGAAGAAGAAGAATAGCACAAATAATAACACAGCACCATAACATTCTACACAATTTTTGCATATCACATTAACACAGAAGATAGCACAGCACCACCAATTCATTCGCTTGGTGGTGCTCGCACTCACCACTCGCTTGGTGGAAACGCAGCCTTAAGCGTTAAGATCTAGGGTGCCAAGGGAAGAGAGATATTTAGATTGCATCTCTCAATGCTCCTCCGACATTCGCCATAAGAAGAGAGAGAACAACAAGGTAGTAGATGTCTCTCCCAGATAGTAATCGCAAACACCACACTGTAAAACACTTCGATCGACTTTGCAGAAGTCTTTACAGAGCAACTTAAGGACGTCACACTCCAAAGCGTCCATGATTACACGTCGCTCTGCTTTCAGCCACTCACACTTGCAAATAGCATCATAGTCAACTATGATACAACGAGACCCACCCCGTAGCCTTATATATCATCATATACACACACACACACATATATATAACTCATATCTATATAATCAAGATATTTATAATCAGGATGTCACCATCCCTCAGGAGACAATTCTTCAACGCCTACTATCAGCACCGCAGAGTTAAATCACACACTGCATTATCACCATCAAGGTCATGTGGCCTGCCATCAATTCTGGTATTAGGAAATGGAGGCTCACCAGCCTGAATTGCCAGTGATCTAAGGAAGATGCCATACGAAGTCGTCTGCCGCTTCACATCCACCTGAGAATCTTGAGGTAAGAATATAAAAAGTGGTAAAATACTGATGACTTTGAGCAAAAACAAAAAAAAAAGACTATATAAGATGTACTGAGGACCTTAAAAGTAGAGATAAAGCAATGATGACTAGAAGCATGAAATATACTAATATGCAATATACTGATGACTTCAAGGATAAGGATAAGCCAGATTTGCAGAGCAGATGCTACGCCGGGCTTGTATGCACTAAGGCGAGCCCGCCTATGTCAGCGTGTGCTGACTCGTGAGAGAATGTGCCAACGAGTGTTGACTCGATCTGAGCTTGGTCCTTACCCAACGCAGTGCCCAGCTACGTCAGTAACCGCCAGGTGACAGTGGAAGCTTACGAGCTTGGACGGGGCTCAATCTGCCGACCACGGGGATGTGAAGTCTACACGCTACCGCTGAGCTAACCAGACGGCTTGATGACTTCAAATTTAAAAATACAATAGATAAAGTACATATGACTTAACGAGTGAAATACGATGATATGCAATGTATTGATGACTTAATGCATAAATTACGATATTATATAATATACTAATAACTTTATGTATGAAATATGATAATATGGAATATGCTGATGACTTGACTCATGAAATATGATAATATACAATGTGCTGATGCCATCAAAGTTAAAAATAGAACAATAAATAAAGTACTGATGACTTAACGAGTGAAATGTGAAAATATGCAATGCATTGATGACTTAACACATAAATTACAGTAATATGTAATGTACTGAGAACTTTCTGTATGAAATATAATAATATACAATATACTGATGACTTAACACATGAAATATGATAATATGCAATGTGCTGATACCTTCAAAATTAAAGATGGAATAATTAATAAAGTATTGATGACTTAACAAATGAAATATGATAATATGTAATGTACTGATGACATAACGCATAAAATACAATAAATTGCAATGTACTGATGACTTAACTCATAAAATACAATAATATATGAATGAATTACGATAATATGCATTATACTGATGACTTAACGTATGAAATAAAATAATATGAAATTTACAATAGTAAATAAAGTACTGATGACTTAACGTGTGAAAT
>BOPN01006580.1:45000-47500 GCA_017312705.2 Penaeus japonicus
ACCATCATCACCTGTCAATCATCACCATCACAATAAACTACCGTCAGTCACCACCACAGTGAACTACCACCACCATCACCACAATGAACTACCATCAGCCACCACCGCTACTCTATCATCACCACCACAATAAACCACCATCACCCACCACCACAATGAACCACCATCACTCACCACCACTACTCTCTCACCACCATCACCACCCGCCAATCATCACTAATCTCTCCCTCTGTCCCTCAGCTTGCAAGTTTGATCCTGGGAATCCCCTGCATGGCTTGTCTTGCTGTCTTTGGCATTGTGTGTCTCCTACTTCCGGGCGTCATCTGGCTGTCACTCCTGGACGATGATGACGATGATGCTGAGGACGTGGCACCCGGGATAGTTTTGGTGGCTCTGGGAGGTAGGTTGGTTGGGTAGGAGGGGAGGGGGAGGGGAGGGAGAGGAGAGGGGATTGTGTATGATTGTGTGGGTGGATTGGTTGAGAGAGTGTGTTATGGTGAACGGTCTGAAAGCTCGTTAGATTTTACTGATTTCAAAGATGTGGTTAATTCTAGTTGATTATATTACTTTCAGTAATATCAAAGATCCTAGCTAATTATATTTATATCATTAATTTCAAAGATATAGTCAATCCCAGCTAATTATATTACTGTCACAAATTTCAAAGATCCTAGCTAATTATATTTATTTCACTCATTTTAAAGATCCTAGCTAATTATATTTATTTCTCTAATTTCAAATATATCAATCCATCATCATATGTATAATATATCCATATATAATCCATATATATAATATATACATAATTATATTCATTTCACTAATTTCAAAGATCCTAGCTAATTATATTCATTTCTCTAATTTCAAAGATATAGTCAATCCACCATCATATACTGTATATAATATATCCATATATAATATATACTGTACATAATTACATTTACTTCACTAATATCAAAGATCTTAGCTAATTATATTTACTTCACCAATTTCAAAGATCCTATCTAATTATACTTCTTTCTTCTTTTATTTCCAGCAGCAACAACCCCCCCCCCCCCAACCCCAGGCCCCTCCCCCTGTGGCCATGCAACCTCCACCATCAGCCCCTTGTCCTACGGCACCCGGTGAAGGAATGGTAGTGCCAGATCCTACTGTGCCAGAGGGCCAGATGTACCTCATGTGCCTGTGGATTACAACGCAGGGGCTCTGCCTCCGAAGGGCGGGCTGCCTCCTGATCAACCTCCTCCGTATTCTCCTTGAAGAGTGTTCCCTACCCCCCCCCCCCTTCTTCTTGTTCTTTTGCTTTTCCTTCCTATCCTCTGCCACCCTTCTTCTTCTTCTTGTTCTTTTACCTTCCCTTCCTATCCTCTGCCCCCCTCCCCCACCCCTTTTTCTTCTTCTTTTACCTTCCTATCCTCTGCTCCCCTTCTTCTTCTTCTTTCGCCTTCCCTTCCTATCCTCTGCCCCCCTCCCTCCCCCTTTTCTTCCACCTTCCCTTCTTATCCTCTATCCTCTCGTAACTAGGTTTTAGTCCCCCCCCCCCCACTTCCCCTCTTTTGGCCCTCCTTTCAATGCCAAGTTTTATGGAATAGCTCCCTTTTGCCCTTTCTATTCTCCCTTTCTCCCCCCCCCCTCTGTCCTTAATAAAGGTGCTTTTGATATTCATTTGGCACTCCAAGACCTTCTTAATCTGCCTAAGGATTTTTTTTTTTTTTTGAGTGGTACTTATTAGGATTATTTTTTCTCATCACATATGTGCAATTTTCCTTGACGTTTGAATCCTTCAAGACCAATTTTGCGATTTCTATTTTTTCAAAGTAATCATACATAAATCCTCCCCATTTCACTGCAGGTTGATGTTATTGTCATTTTTATTGTTATTATTGACTCAATATCATCCATATAAAAACTGGATGTAAAGATCACAAAATCTTACAATTAAAACCAATTTTCTCATTATAGATATAAATATGAAAGATAGTGAAGACCCATTTAATTAAACAAATTAATTAAGCATAAGCGAACAGTTGCCAGGTAGTCCATAAGACACGTACGCACAGTTGCCAGGTAGTCCATAAGACACGTGACGACGTCGTAAACTTAGGTGACGTTATAATTTTCTTTCGATGGTATTAATCTCTTTTGAGTATACCACTATAGTAATGTAAGTATGTATTTGTAGCACAAAAAGGGATATAATGCATTAGACAAATGTAGTTTACGATATTATCTGTTATCTATTTTTTTTTTCTTCTGCAAATTTCGACCACAAAGTGACTGTTATACCAAAGTGATTGTGTCCACAGTGACTGTCATGCCGAAATGACTGTCATGCTAAAGTGACTGTCATGCCATCCCATAGCTAGGTTGTTAAGATCCCAATTAATATTATTGCACTCTTGTTTTCCTTGCATTTCTGTCCTGGACATAACGTAATTGACTTTCATCTATATGTGTGATGAAGTTTCTGACCTTAATTGACTTTCATCTATATGTGTGA
>BOPN01006581.1:7500-10000 GCA_017312705.2 Penaeus japonicus
TTATATTATCCTCATCCTTTTTTCCTTCGTACTGCTCCCTCCTTCCTTTACTCCCTTCCTCCTTCTCCCTTCCTTCCCTCCTTCCTTTACTCCCTCCCTCCTTCTCCCTTCCTTCCCTCCTTCCTTTACTCCCTCCCTCCTTCTCCCTTCCTTCCCTCCTTCCCTGACTGCCTCCCTCCTCCATCGTTTGTGTTATCCTCATCCTTTTTTTCCTTCGTACTGCTCCCTCCTTCCTTTACTCCATCCCCCCTTTCCTCCCTCCTTCCCTGACTGTCTCCCTCCTCCTTCGTTTGTATTATCTTCATATTTTTGTTCCTTCGTACTCCTTCCTTCCTTTACTCCCTCCCTCGCTCCTATTCTCCTTCTCTTGCCTCTATGCACACTCTCTCTCTCTTACTCGCTCTATTTCTGATTCTCTTTCTTGATAAGGATAAGGATAATGATGTTGATAATAATAACAACAGTAATAAATAAGAATAAAAATAATGATGACGATAATGTTAGTAAAAATAACATCATTAATAATGATAACAATAATGTTAATGATAATGTCAACAGAAATGATAATAAAGAGGATAATAGTGATAATGACAATTCTACTAATTAGAACGAAAATAAATAATAATCATAACATACAGCGCACCTAATTCTAACTCAACCTAATAACTGAAATAATGTTGCATGATGTTGCATGGAACTTCAACTCCCTGGAGCGACATCGTGATTGAATCAACATTGCAAGTTTGAATAATAACTTTAGCCTTTCATTAAACAGTTATAATCATGTTGATTCTACTGGGAACAGCCCGAGTGGGATGAGGAATTTGCAACTTTATCATTATTATTATCTTTATTGTTGTTGTTGTTGCTGTGAGTGTTATTATCATTATTATTATCATTATTATTTTTTTATTATTATTATTATCCTTATTATCATTGTTATTATTATTATCATTATAATTATTATCATTACTATTTTTATTGTCGTTATTTATTTTTTTTAGATATCATTTTTTTGTATTATCAATATTGTATTTTTATCGTCATTATCATTATTACAATTATCATTGTCATCATCACCATTATCCTTATCCTTATGATTATCCTTATTATTATTGTTATCATCATTATCATTATATCCTTATCTATTTTATTATCATTATCATAATCATTACAGCTATTTGTCATCATCATTACTATTATTATTATTTTCATTGTTACAATTATCATCATTATCATTATTATCATTATTTGTATCATTATTATTGTAATCATAATCATTATCATCATCAAAACTACTATCATTAATATCATTATCATCATCATCATCATTATCACTATCGTTATCTTTTCTCCGAGAGGAGAGAAAGGAAGATAAGTAAAGATAACAACACCTTCACTATCATAAAAAACACAAAAACACCGAAAAAAAAGATTCAGACAGAAAAAAAACATCAATACTATCCATTCTCCAAACCGAACGAAACCTAAAGTAAAAAAAAATGATAATGATAATAGTAAGAAAAAGAACAAAAAAGTAGGTAAAATAAAGGGATAAGTCAGACCATCTACCTCAACCCCCCGCCCTCCCCTCTCCTCTACCCCCCTTCCCCCCCCCCCAAAAAAAAGGCTTTCTTAGTGACTCCGTAAAAAGGTTTTCGCTCTAAACCCAGCGGGAGATAAAGAGGTTATGGACGAAAAAGAAAAAAAAGAAAAGAGAAATATGGAAGAAGAAAAAAAAGGATGCTGTTTTCTGAGCTTTTATCAGGTGGTTATTTTTTGTTTATTTCGCATTTATCAATATATATATATATATATATATATATATATATATATATATATATATATATATATATATATATATATATATACACATATTCACACACACACACACACACACACACACACACACACACACATACATATATGTATATATATATATATATATATATATATATATATATATATATATATATATATATATATATATATGTGTGTGTGTGTGTGTGTGTGTGTGTGTGTGTGTGTGTGTGTATATATATATATGTATATATATATATATATATATATATATGCGTGTGTGTGTTTTTATTCATACTGTTGCTGTTGTTTTTATTGTTTTGGTGATTGCAATGTTGGGACTTCTGCTGTTATCATGATACGAACTGTTGTTGTTATTGAGTGAGAGAAAAAGAGAGAAAAATGAGGAGAACGAGAAAGCAAAGAAAGAGAAAGAGATAGATACAGGCAGCTAAAGCAGAAATGAGAGAGAGAAATATACAAACAAACAGATAGACACAGAAAAAAAATCTCGATAAAAGGACAAAGACAAACAATCAAACAAAACAAGAACAAAAAACAAAAAAGAACAAAAAAGGGCTAAGACAAACAAACAAACAAAACAAGAATACAGCCTAAAAGACCCACCCATATAATACCCCACCTCCCCCCCCCCCAACCCTCAGCCCCGCCCCCGTCTATGGCAAGGGGCGATGGTGGG
>BOPN01006581.1:25000-27500 GCA_017312705.2 Penaeus japonicus
TGGACAACAAAATTGCTAAAAAGCGCTAGCATGTACACATTTCCCAGGTGCACTAAGACATAATTAACTTCAGGAAAGAATAAGAAAAGTTAAAGAATATATGTAATTATAATAATAATGATTATAATGTTTATGATGATGATAATAACAATAATGATAACAATAATAATGGTGCTAAAAATACTATTAACGATGATAAGGATGATGAGATTGATAATGATAACGATAACATTGATAATAATAATAATGATAATAATAATAATATTCATAACAATAACAGTATCAATGAAAATAATGACAATGATAATACTATAACAACAGTCCTACTAATAACACTGATTATGACAGCATTAATGATAATAAGAAAGAAGTGAAGAAAGAAAGCATATGCAAATATGAACTTCCCTCTACGTCGTCTTGAGTGTGTTGTTTCTTTCGTTGTTTTAGGCTTCAGTAAAGTTTTATTAGCTCTGTTTTAAACTCTCGAAATTGTTCAGGTGAACTTCGACATTTGTACCCGAAGGAGTTTGAACTTTTTGAATTTTTCATTTGACGGAATGGACGACACAAAATATATATACAGTATATCTTTATGTATGTAAGCATATATACGTGTAGGTTCAAACACACACACACACACACACACGTATATATGTATATATATATATATATATATATATATATATATATATATATATATATATATATATATATATATATATATATATATATATATACATATATATATATATATATATATATATATATATATATATATATATATATATATATATATATATATATATATATATATATATATATGCATATACATATATATATATATATATATATATATATATATATATATATATATATATATATATATATATATATATATATATATATATATATATATATATATATATATATATATATATGTATATATATATATATATATATATATATATATATATATATATATATATATATATATATATATATATATACATATATATATATACGTATATATATATATATATATATATATATATATATATATATATATATATATATATATATATATATATATATATATATATATATATATATGTATATATATATATATATATATACATATATATATATATATATATATATATATATATATATATATATATATATATATATACATATATATATATATATATATATATATATATATATATATATATATATATATATATATATATATATATATATATATATATATATATATATATATATATATATATGTATTTATATATATATATATATATATATATATATATATATATATATATATATATATATATATATATATATATATATATATATATATATATATATATATATATATATATATATATATATATATATATATATATATATATATATATATATATATATATATATATATATATATATATATATGCATATGTATGTATATATATATATATATATATATATATATATATATATATATATATATATATATATATATATATACATATATATATATATATATATATATATATATATATATATATATATATATATATACAGTAGTAGTAGTAGTAGTAGTAGTAGTAGTAAATGCAGTGCCATTATCATTATTATCACCATCACACCACCACCATAACCATCACCATCATTACAGTCACCATTATTATCACCATCACACCACCACCATAACCATCACCATCATTACAGTCACCATTATTATCACCATCACACCACCACCATAACCATCACCATCATTACAGTCACCATAATCATCACCATCATTAATATCAACATTACCACTACCAAAGATCCTAATAATCACCACCAAAGCATCTTTCAATCCAAAGAACAAAAATTAATAAGAATCAGTGAATGAAATATTTATAATCAACAAAATGATTTCAATGTTCCTCCTATTACTATTTTTATTCATCCTATACTTCTCATCATCGACGTCTTCTCTGTTCCTTTCTTTTTTTCCTCGTCCTATGTGTCCTCTCATCTTCATGTCTCCTATTTGTTTTGTTTTCCTTCATCCTATAACACTTTTCATTAATATCTTTCTATTTATCCTTCTTTTTTCTTCCTATGATCTCTTTCTTCCTCCTACTCTCCTTCCTTCCTTCCTTCCTTCCTTCATCCTATAACTCTTGTAATTATCTTTTCTTCTCTTCCTGTTTATTTTCTCCCCCTCCTTCTTCCATCCTCTTGGACTTCTCATCACCCGCCTTGCTATCCTCTCCTCAGTCCTTCCTTCTGCTGTCCCTTTTCGTTTCTTCCTCCCTCCCTTTTCCTTTTTTCCTTTTCTCCTTCCCTTTTCCTTCCTTCCCTCTTTCACTTCCCTCCTTCCCTTTTCCTTCCCTCTCTCCTTCCCTTTTCCTTCATCCTTTCTTTTTCCTTTTTTCTTTCCTCATTCCCTTTTCCTTCCTTTCTCCCTCTTTCACTTCCCTCCTTCCCT
>BOPN01006581.1:42500-52500 GCA_017312705.2 Penaeus japonicus
CATTATTGTAACGTCATTACTATCCGTCTTATAATTTTTATTATCACTGTTATCATTATCATTATCATCATTATTTCATGATTATCCTGTAAATAATTATTGCTAATGGCGATATCATTATAATCATTTTTATTACCATCCTTACCATCATAAAGATCATCATTACAATCAGCAAAATCAAATTCATTACGATTATCGTCATCATCATCGTTGGCAGTAGTAGAAGTAGCATTCATATCACTATCATCATCATAATCACTATAACCAATATAAGGTTAAAGAGATGTTATAATGCATGATTGGCCACTCGAAGGTCAGAGTCAAGGATTTGCAAGAGGCGATCAAAATGGTCTCGAGAAAATGAAAATGAAAAAAAGAGCATAGACTCTCTCAAGATATTTAGCACGATTGTCACGAACACATTATTGATCTTGGCGAACGCTGGCATCTATCATCTTCCTCTCTTTCTCTCTCTTTCTCTCTCTTTCTCTTTCTCTCTTTCTCTCTTTCTCTTTCTCTCATTCTCTCTTTCTCTCTCTCTCACTCTCTCTTTCTCTTTCTTTCTTTCTTTCTTTCTCTCTCTCTCTATCTATCTATCTATCAATTAATCTCTATCTTTTTCCCTCTTTCTTTTTTCTTTCAATCTCTCTCTCTCTCTCTCTCTCTCTCTCTCTCTCTCTCTCTCTCTCTCTCTCTCTCTCTCTCTCTCTCTCTCTCTCTCTCTCTCTCTCTCTCTCTCTCTCTCTCTCTCTCTCTCTCTCTCTCTCTCTCTCTCTCTCTCTCTCTCTCTCTCTCTCTCTCTCTCTCTCTCTCTCTCTCTCTGTCTCTCTCTGTCTCTCTCTTTTGGTCTTTGTCTCTCTCCATATTTTCTCCCTCCCCCCACCTCAATACCTCCCCCCTTTTCCTCCCCAGCCTCCTCTCCCCACCCCTCTTCCTTTCTACACCCTCCTTCTCCTCCTACCCTTCCTCTCCTTTTGTTATTTTCCCACCCATTCCACATCTTCTCCTTCACTCCTATCTATTTCTTCCACCTCCCCTCTTTTCCCCTCTTTATCAAACTCTTTTATCTCCTCACCACTTAAATTTTCTATCTCCCTTCTCCAGCTAACATATTTTTCTCCTAGCCTCTCTCTCACTCTTTGTCCCTTCTTCTCTTCTCCTTTTTTGTTCTTCATTCTTCTCTTTCTCTCCCCTTTTCTCACCCTCACTCTTCGTCCGTCATAACAAGCCTTTCCGTCTTTTCACCTTCTTCGACTATCCCCGTCTCCTCTTATCTCTTTCTCTCCCCTCCCCACTTCTCTCTTTCTCTCCCCTCCCCTCTTCTCTCTTTCTCTCCCCTCCTCTCTTCTCTCTTTCTCTCCTCTCCCCTCTTCTCTCTTTCTCTCCCCTCGCCACTTCTCTCTTTATCTCCCCTCTCCTCCCCTCTTCTCTCTTTCTCTCCCTCCCCTCCCCTCCCCTCTTCTCTCTTTCTCTCCCCTCCCCTCTTCTCTCTTTATCTCCCCTCTCCTCCCCTCTTCTCTATTTCTCTCCCCTCCCCTCTTCTCTCTTTATCTCCCCTCCCCTCTTCTCTCTTTATCTCCCCTCCCCTCTTCTCTCTTTCTCTCCCCTCCCCTCCCCTCCTCTCTTCTCTCTTTCTCGTCCCTCCCCTCTCCTCTCCCACGTCAACGCCCATCCCTTTAACCCTTATTGCCCCTCCCTTTCTCTCTCTCTCTCCTTTTCTCCCTATCTACTCCATCCCTTCCCCTCCCCCCTATCTCCTCCCTTCCACTTCCCCTTTCTCCCCATCTCTTCCATCCCCTCCCCTCTACCCCATTTCTTCCCTTCTAACTCCTTTTCCCACCTTATCACTTCATCTTTCCCCCCCCTTCCCCTTTTCTCCCTTATCCCCTCACATCCCCTCCTACTTTCTCCCTCCTCCCTTCCCCCCTCCTCTACCCTCATCCTCTATCCCCATCCTCTCCTTCACACTCCATCCCCTCTCCCACCCCAACATTCTCCATTCCTTTTCCTCTCTCTCCCTCCTTTCCCTTCCTCCTTTCTCCTCTCCCCCTCCCTTCCTCCCTCCTATCCCCTCTCCCCCTCCCTTCCTCCCCTCATTTCCCCCTCTTCCCTTTCCTGTCCCCTCCTTTCCCCTCCCCATCCCTTCCCCTCTCCTCCCATCCTTTCCCCTCTTCCTCCCCTCCCTGTCCCCCATTCCCTCACTTCCCCTCTTCCTCCCTTCCCCTCTTCCTTTCCCCATCCCTTCCCCCTCTTCTCCCCTCCCCTCTCCCCTTCCCTCCCCCCTCTTCTCCTCCATCCCTTCCCTTCTCCCTTCGTTCCCCTCTTCCTCCCTTCCTTCCCTCCCTTCCCCTCTTCCTCCCATCCTTTCTCCATCCCTTCCCCCTCCTCTCCCCTCCCCTCTCCCCTTCCCTCCCCCCTCTTCTCCTCCATCCCTTCCCTTCCCCTCTCCCCTTCCCTCCCTCTTCCTCCCCTCTTCCTCCCCACCCTGTCCCCCATCCCCTCCCTTCCCCTCTTCTCCCCTTTCCCCCATCCCTCTTCTCCCCTCCCTTTCTGACTTGCTTATTCTCGCCCCGTCCGTACGCATCCAGACACGCTCCTCCGCTACGCATTCTGGGTTCATAAACGCTCTGGAAGGGAGGAGGGGGGAGGGGGGAGGGGGGACGACCGGAGGGGGAAGTGACGAGGAAAGGGGAAGGGAGGAGGAGGGACTAAGTGAGGAAGAAGGAGGAAGTGACGAGGAAGGGGAAAGTGAGGAGGAAGGAGTAAGTGAGGAGGAAGGGGGGAGTGACCAGGAAGGGGGAAGGGAGGAGGAGAGGGGAAGTGACGAGGAAGGAGTAAGTGAGGAGGAAGGGGGAGTGACGAGGAAGGGGGGAAATGTTGGGAATGGAGGGAGGGGTGAGTGGAGAGTGTGGAGAGAGGTAGTGGGAAGGGGGAGGGAGAAAGATTGAAGGGGTGAGTTGTGGGTAGGGAGGGAGAAGGGATGAAAGGGGTTAAGAGAGGGTGGAGAGGGAGAAACAGGTAGGGTGGTGGAAAGATGGATAGGGGGAAGGGGATGAGGAGGAAGAAGGAGGAAGGGAGGAGGGTGGAGAAAGGGAGAAGGAAAGACAGGAAACAAGGGAAATGGAATGAGAAAAGGGGGAGGGAGATGAGAGAGGAAAAGAGAGAAGAGGAAAGGGTCGAGTGAGGGGAAAGAGGAGACACGGGAGGAGGAGAGGGGAAAGGTAGGGGAATAAGGGGGGCTGGGGTGCCATGTTATTTGACGTCGCTATGTTGTGGTTTATAAGTCACTTATATATATATATTTTATTATTATTATTATTTTTTTTTTTGTCTATATTATCTATGCTATTTTTGTTGTTATTGTTTACTCCACCTACAATACACTTTGATTTTCTTTGTTGTTTTCGTCTTTGTTCAAACGGTGCGTGTCAATATCTTCTTTGTTGTTTTTGCTTCTTGATATTTCCCTTGTTGTTATTGTTCTTTTTTTGCAACTTTACAGTACACCTTAATTTCCTTATGTTCTTCTCGTATGTTGAACCTACAGTACGTGTTCATTTTTTTTTTTCTTTTTTTCTCCTTTGCTTTTTCTCATCACTTTCATCCTTTTCTTAAGTAGTTGCCAATTAGTAATTAAAAGTGTCCGATCAACATTTAATGTCATCTGACCTAAGCTGACCTGAGGGGAAGGATTTAAACTCGAAGAACTTCTCGCTGTGACCTTTTCCTACTTTTTTTCTATTCCTTTTATGTCTATATTTTCTGTGGTACTTATTTGCTCATTTACCTATCTATCTATTAATCATTATATTTTTTTATCTATTCCTTAATTATTCCTTTATTTATCCATCTCTTCGTTCACTTACTGATTTGCTTATTCATAAATTTATCTATTTATTTTTTATTCACTCCTCCATTTATCTATCTACTTATCTATCTATCTATTTTTTTCATTTATATATCTATTTGTTTGTCTGTTTATTTATTCTCTCTCTCTCTCTCTCTCTCTCTCTCTCTCTCTCTCTCTCTCTCTCTCTCTCTCTCTCTCTCTCTCTCTCTCTCTCTCTCTCTCTCTCTCTCTCACTCTCACACACACACACACACACACACACACACACACACATACTCTCTCTCTCTCTCGCACTCTATCGAAAGCAAAGATCTCTCTCTCTCTCTCTCTCTCTCTCTCTCTCTCTCTCTCTCTCTCTCTCTCTCTCGAAAGTAAGGAGGCTACGACCCCCCCTCCTCCCCTCCTTCAGTCTGATCCTCTCACGTTCCTGCAGGACCCTACTTAAAGTCTGATGACATATTTTTTTTCCTTTTTCCTTTTTTTCCTGGAACTCTCAACGCGGTCCCTTATAAGCTATCGATTTCAACCATCTTTCAGAGACCATCTGAGTACGTGGATGAGAACCACCTTTTAGGCTCGTAGTTGTTTCCTTAGTAGTGTTCCATCTGTTTTCTTTTGTTTTTTAGTCTGTCATTATTTTTCTATTATGATCATTATCATATTATCATTGTTATTATGATTATTGTTGTCATTATCATCATTATTTTTTTTTATAATCTTTGTTATTTTCATTACCATTATCATCTTCATTATCATTATCTTTATTACTATTATCATTGTCCTCATTATCATTATCATTATCATATCATCATACTGTTTCCTCCTTTTTTGTAACTTTTTTCATTCGTTTTCGTCTGTTTTCATCTATTCTTCGCTTGTTTCCCCGTGTCTTTTAGACAGTTTTTGTATTTCCTTTCCTTTTCAAACTTGTTTCAAACATGTTTCCACTGTTACCATTCTGTTTTACCAAACTATTTGACATGGCTCCACAAGGCCATATTATCCAACAACATAATTTTTTTGACAATGTTTACAAGTAAATAAACATAGTAATAATGATAATGATAATAGCAATGGCCATAATGGTGATAACACTGACAGTTATGATAGTAATGATGATTATAATGATGATGATTTTAATAATGATAATGATGATAATGATCATGATAATAATGGTAACAATGATGATAATCATGATGATAATCATGATGTTGATAATAGTAATGTAAATAACAATAGTAATGATGATGATAATATTGATGATAATGATAATGATAATAGTAATAATAAAGATAATGATAATAACAATAGTAATCGCAATCGTGATCACAACAACAGTAATGATAATAATAATCGTAATAATAATAATAATAATAATAATAATAATAATAATAATAATAACATTGCAGATATCTTTTCTCAGATCAAACACCTCCCATGTACACATATAATGATACACACGTTGAGCCACACCTTTAAGATTTAACCTTTGACATCTGTTTATTTTTGAACTATGGGTTTCGAGTTTCTCTGCCTCGGAATTGTATATTGTATATTTGTATGTTGTTTTATCCAATGCTAAGACCAGAGTGACTTACATGCCTATAGGGATATAGGGAAATAGGAAATGTAGGGCGTGTGTTTTGTCGTTTTGTATTTCGTGTGGACTGTAGTCTTCTTTCGTCTTCTTCTTGTTTATGTATATAGTATTTCTTTTATCTATAGCGCAAAAAAATATTAAAATTTATTTATTCACCTTTCCTTAAATTAGAAGTAGTATCAGTAAATCCAACATCGCATTATAAACATATCAATTTACGATTTAAGATCATGCGATAATTTCCTCTACCACATAAAGACATCATTTAACTTTTGTTCTCTTCTTTCCAGGTATATGAAGACGGAAGTAACAACCAAGCTCTTTGTCTGAACTGTGGTAAGATTCTGTATAAATATTTACTTCGTTGTCTTTCATGTGTATTGATTTCTGTATTGCCGTGTGTTCTTTCCTGTGTCTCTTATTGTTATTATTGTTATTATTATTGTTATTATCGTTATTATTCATTATTATTCATAATTACTGTTATTACTATTATCGGTATTATCATTATCTTACTATTGATTATCCTTGTTGTGATCATAATGGTAGTGAGAGTGAAGTGATAAAAACCGTGATAATTGTCATTATCATTATTATCATCATCATTATTATCATTACCATTATCTCTCTTGTTGTCATTATTATCATAACTGATGATAATAATCATAATGATGATAATAATAATCACCATCATTATTGTTGTTATTGTTATTATCCTCATTATTAGCATTATCATTTTTGGGAGGTTCATTTTAATCATCATTATCATCATGGATGCATTGCGGAGATAAATATGAAGGAAACTAAGAGCAAAATCACAAATTACGAATATAAAAGAAAGAGGCAGGATGGAAAACTTTTTAACTGTGGTTAGAAATTTTTTTCGTACATTAGAAGGTCTAAAACGAAGTAAGAGAGAGAGAGAGAGAGAGAGAGAGAGAGAGAGAGAGAGAGAGAGAGAGAGAGAGAGAGAGAGAGAGAGAGAGAGAGAGAGAGAGAGAGAGAGAGAGAGAGAGAGAGAGAGAGAGAGAGAGAGAGAGAGAGAGAGAGACAGAGACAGAGAGAGAGAGAGAGAGAGAGAGAGAGAGAGAGAGAGAGAGAGAGAGAGAGAGAGAGAGAGAGAGAGAGAGAGAGAGAGAGAGAGAGAGAAAGAGAGAGAGAAAGAGAAGAACAAATGATGAAACAAACGAATAAGAATAAAACATATAAAAATCAAGAAAGAAACAATAAAGAAAAGAAACAGACAAAAATGAAATAAATAAATAAAACACAAACCAACCAAAAGAAAAAAAAAAAAAAAAACATATAGGAAAAGATAAACTCAAAGGCCTTACTCTAAGGATACCCAAGACATAAGCAGCGAAGGAGGCAAAAAACATCCTACGGGGTGAACGAACTTTCCTACTTCGGAATCCTTCGCTGGGCATGAAGGATCGTCGCACAGCCCTCGGGATATGGGGGGTGGGGGGGGGGGGGGTCCTGTGAGTGAAGGACTCATGCACCATAGGAAGGGAGGGAAGGAGGGAAAGAGAGTGGAAGAGGAAGAGAGAGGGAGTGGGAGGAGGAGGGAGTGGGGAAGGAGGTAGAAGGAGGAAGTGAGGAAGGAGAGAGAGATGGGGAGAGAGAGAGAGAGAGAGAGAGAGAGAGAGAGGGGGGGGGGAGAGAGCGAGAGAGAGAGAGAGAGCGAGAGAAAGATAGAGATTTGGAGATTCTTCCAGTCAAACCAAATACAGACACACATATCAACATCGATTCTAGCCTCTTCCTGCATGGCTATTCCCAATCCTTTCCCTTCCAATCCTTTTCCTTCCAATCCTTTCTCTTCTAATCCTTTCCCTACCAATCCTCTCCTTTCCAATCCTTTCCCTTTCAATCCTTTCCTTTGCAATCCTCTCCCTTCCAATCCTTTCCCTTCTAATCCTTTCCCTTCCAATCCTCTCCTTTCCAATCCCTTCCTTTCCAATCATTTCCCTTCCAATCCTTTCCCTTCTAATCCTCTCCTTTCCAATCCTTTCCCTTCCAATCCCTTCCTTTCCAATCATTTCCCTTCCAATCCTTTCCCTTCTAATCCTCTCCTTTCCAATCCTTTCCCTTCCAATCCCTTCCTTTCCAATAATTTCCCTTCCAATCCTTTCCCTTCTAATCCTTTCCTTTCCAATCCTTTCCCTTCCAATCCCTTCCTTTCCAATCCTTTCCCTTTTCTCCTTTCCAATCCTTTCTCTTCCAATCGTATCCCTCCCAATCCTACCCTTTCCAGTCCTATCCTTTCAAAATCCTTTTCAAAAATGTTGAAAAAAAAATCCTATTGTCCAAACCCTTTTTTCTTCTATCTTTATATGCATTCTCTTTCTACTCTTTCTTACGTGCCCAAAAAAAGGAACCTCTTTGTCACAGGACACGACAACTTACTTATCTCGTCTTGTTCCTCTTCTTCTTCTTCTTCCTTATCTCGTCTTGTAAAAGTTATTCAGGTTCGACGTCATCGGCGGATCAACAACAGCAAACATCTTGACGGAAGTTCAGGACGGAGAGGGGGGTTGTTTTTTCTTCTTTTTCTTCTTCTTCTTCTTCTTCTTCGTCTTCTTTTTCGTCTTCTTTTTCGTCTCCTGTTTTTTTTTTTTTCTTCTTCTTGTTCTTCCTCCTCTTCTCCGTCTTCTTCTCCTCCGTCGTCGTCGTCGTCTTCTTCTTCTTTTTTCTTATTTTTACTCTTCTTCCTCTTTTTCTTCGTCTCCTTTTTCTTCTTCTTCATCTTCTTCTTCCTCCTCTTCTCCGTTTTCTTCTTCTTCGTCATCTTCTTTTTCTTCTTATCTTTCCTGTCCCTCTTCTTATTATTATTATTTTTCTTCGTCTTCTTCTCCTTTTCTTCCAAGGCTGGTAAGGGGAGAATGAAGGGAGATGAGAAAGGTACAAAGACAGATCACATGAATAAATCTACATATGTGCAACCAGACAGACAGCGACAACCAGGCATGCGTGCGCAGACAGATACAGTCAGAGAGACAACCAGCCAGACATATAAAAAGACATGCAGACAAACAGCCAGTTGGACGGAAGAGACACACAAGTAGGAAAACAAGAGGAAAAAAGAGACAAGTAGACAGACACACACTGATAAAAAGCAAACAGAAATGAGAAAATATGAAAGAAGAAACAAACAATCATACACAGACGTAAAAAAATATATTAAAAAACATCAAAAACAGACAAAACCTCCAACCCACACTGACAAACAAACAAACAGAAAGCCACAGAGACACACAGACAAACAAACAAATAAAAAGAAAACCACAGAGACACACAGACAAACAAACAAACAAAAAGAAACCCGCACAGAGACACACCGACAAACAAACAAACAAACAAAAAGAAACCCACACAGACAAACAAACAAACAAACAAAAAGAAACCCGCACAGAGACACACCGACAAACAAACAAACAAACAAAAAGAAACCCACACAGAGACACACAGACAAACAAACAAACAAAAAGAAACCCGCACAGAGACACACCGACAAACAAACAAACAAACAAAAAGAAACCCACACAGAGACACACAGACAAACAAACAAACAAAGCAGTCCAGACACTGACACAGGCGAGGCCCCTAAGACGAGGCTCCGCCCGCAAAGCCAAGGAAGTGACGAAATGAGATTGATACAGGCGTGGCCCGGGAGACTCGGTCGAGCACTTCGCTTTGGATGAGGCGAGTCCGTTTGTGACTCAGGCGGGGTCGAAGGAGGTCGGGAACAAGGAGGAGGAGGAGGAAGAGGAGGGGAAGGAGGAGGAGCGGGAGGAGGAGGAGGAGAGGGGTGGGTTGGGGAGAGAGGGGGAGGAGGAAGAAGAGGAGGAGCAGGAGGAGGAGCAGGAGAGGCGTGGGTTTGGGAGAGAGGGGGAGGAGTAGGAGGAGAGGGGTGGGTTTCGGAGAGAGGGGGAGGAGGAAGAGGTGGAGGAGGAGGAGGAGGAGGAGGAGGAGGAGGAGGAGGAGGAGGAGGAGGAGGAGGAGGAGGAGGAGGAGGAGGAGGAGGAAGAAGAAGAAGAGTAGGAGGAGGAAAGGGGTGGGCAGAGAAGGAGAGGGGAGGAGGGAAGAAGCGGAGGAGGAGGAGGTGGAGGAGGGAAGAGAGGAGTGGAGGAGGAGGAGGGGAGGTGGTTGGGAGAGAGAGGGGAAGGAAGAAGTGGAGGAGGAGGAGAGGTAGGCTGGGGAGAGAGGGGGAGGTGGAAGAGGTAGAGGGAGGAGGGAGAGGTAGGTTGGGGAGGAAAGGAGAAGGAGGAGAGGGGTGGTTTTTTGGGAGAAGGGGGGGGAGGAAGAGGTGGAAGAGGGGGAGGTGGAGGAGGAGGAGGAGAGGGGTGGGTTTGGGAGAGAGGGGGAGGAGGAGGAGGAGAGGGAGGAAGAGGTGGAAGAGGAGGAGAGGGGGAGGAGGAGGAGGAGAGGGAGGAAGAGGTGGAAGAGGAGGAGAGGGGTGGGTTGGGGAGAGAGGGGGAGGAGGAAGAAGAGGAGGAGGAGGAGAGGCGTGGGTTTGGGAGAGAGGGGGAGGAGTAGGAGGAGAGGGG
>BOPN01006581.1:62500-65000 GCA_017312705.2 Penaeus japonicus
TTTTCTTGTTTATCTGTGTAATTGTTTTTCGATCTATTTCGTCTCGCATACTTCCTTATTCTAATACATGGAAGAAAAAAGTTTTCCAATATTGTTTGCTATCTTCCACATTTCTTTTCTTACCAATATGTAAATTATCGTTTATATATCATAATTCTCTTCTTTTTATTCTTTCTTTATGTTTCAATTCTTTGTTGTTATTACTATTTTTTAAAAAGAATACCAACTCCGTTTTCTGAGAAACACTCCGGTTGCTAGGGTCTTCGATAACCATTTTCTGTAACTCCGTCGAAAACGTTTTCTGTAAATAAAGCATTGTATTTGAGGGTAAACTTCTTTATTTCATTTGTGCTAGATTTCTCTGAAGATCATTAGGATATATGGTATTTTTTACCTTTACATTTATTTTACTTCTATATCTTTTTTTCCTTATATATATATATAAATTTTTCTTTCTCAATATTGCTCCATTTTCTGAGAAACGACCCGGTTGCTAGGGTCTTGGATAATCATTTTCTCTAATTCAAACAAACGTTTTCTGTAAATAATATATTACATAGAAGGATATACTTCTTTATTTTTAAGTAACCTATCTCTGGAGGTATTCGGATATCCAGTATTTTTAATCTTTACTTTTTTTCTTTTTTTCTTTTTTATTCTACTTTATTTTTTATTCATCTCTGGCCATTTTCATCTGTTATTCTAATAGAAAGCAAGTTGCATAGCCAGGTTCTTGTTATTCATTTACATATATTAACCTTAGTTTGATTACTTTTGGATATTGAAAATATTATCTTTCCGAATTCTTTAAGATAGGGGTCGCCAGCTAGTGGTGAGTGTGAGTCACTGTGTCTCATGATAATAAAACTAAAAACTAGAAATATAAAGAAAATAAAGAAAGAATATGTATAAAATGAAAATATATTAGTAAATGATATTAAATGTTTTTCATGCCGGGTAAAGAAAGCTATAACAGCTACAGGCACCAGAATAATACATAAAACCTAACATAGTCGTGATGAAGAAAAAAAAAAAGAAAAAAAAAATAAATAAAAACATATTGTGTTCCCACGGATTCTTTAATAATGCTAACAAAATCTATAAACAGATGAATATACATTACTTTCTTCAAATTTACTGAACCTATTTTATATGCACAGTATATCTATGATATGATACATATATCTCTGCAATGTGATTCGTCGCTGACAGAGCCGAGTTCTCAGTTTTAAGCTAGAAATTTATGGATCCATGAAACTAGGATTTGTGCCCGCAGAATTTCGACGAGGCATTCACTTTCTAGGTTCTTTTTCTTTTTCTTTCTCTGTATGTATGTGTGTGTGTCTCGTCTCTCCCCATCTCTCTCTCTCTCTCTCTCTCTCTCTCTCTCTCTCTCTCTCTCTCTCTCTCTCTCTCTCTCTCTCTCTCTCTCTCTCTCTCTCTCTCTCTCTCTCTTTCTCTTTTCCTGCTTGTTTCCGATTCTGTTCATTTTCCCGCGTTTTATCGATGTTGTTCTATTCCCTCTCTTTATCCGTGGCTCATTTCCCCTGTTTCGGCGATGGTGTTCTCTTCTTTCTCTTTATCCATGACTTCCTATTTCCTGCTGAGTCCCTCTTCGTTTGTAAACATCGCTTACTGCCTCTTTAACCTTTTCTTTTCATCCACGATAGACATTACTCACGGCTCTCTCTCTTTCTATCTTTAATTGCTCGTCCTATTTCTTTATTCTTTTTCTTTGCTCTTATATCTTCTTTTTTTTCTAAGAAAAAAAAGAAAAAGAAAAGAAAACAAGGAGAAATACACACGGTATTTTTCCATGGTTCCTTATCTCGTTGTTCCATCAGTGATAATGTATTCCTTTTCGTTATTTGACCCGTTTTTCTGTTTTCTTATCCACTTATCCCACTTTCTTATCTTATATCTTCGCCTCTTCACAAGTTTTTCTTTATCTAAGCCCCCTCCCCATCTCATTGTTTATCAGTGTCTCTCTGCTTCTGTTTTTTTTTTTTACCTATACCCATCTTTTCTTGTATACTTATGCTTCCCATCTTCTCTTTTTTTTCCTATGGTCTCCCCTTTATTCACCCGTGCTTCCCCTCCCATTCTTTCCCCTTTGCCTCCGTGCCCCTTCAATCGTCTCGGCCCCTTTATTCCCCTTCCGTTCCCCCACGCGCCTTTAAAATGCCTCGGATTCTCCTCTTCCTCCACCTCCTCCCCCCGCTTTTTCCTGCTCATGCTCCTCCTCTTCCTCCTCCCGCTCTCTTCTCTTCATGTTTCTTCTCTCCCTCCTCCTCCTCCTCCTGCTCTCTCCTGCTCATACTTCTCCTCCTCTTCCTATTCCTCGTATTCCTCCTCCTCATCCCGCTTTCTGTTTGTGTTTCTTCTCTCCCTCCTCCTCCTCTTCCTGCTTTCTCCTGCTCATGCTTCTCCTCCTCCTATTCCTCCTCCTTCTCCCCCCGCTTTCTCCTGTTCATGTTTTTTTCTCTCTCTCCTCCTCATC
>BOPN01006582.1:27500-32500 GCA_017312705.2 Penaeus japonicus
ATGGAGAGGGGGCAAAATTGTGTATGACGCGTCTGAACCACGTGCGAGCACACCACCCTACACGAGTGAAGACCCCCTGGCTGGCAAGGAGGTGCTGCAGCTTGGCGAGATGTACCTGGAGGATGATGCCCTCAGGGAGCTATCTCCCAAGTTCAAGGAGGAGCTCAAGACTTTCTTAGAAAAGTACTCCAAGAGGGTGGAAAAGGTGAATGATTTTGAGTTTTTGAAAGAAAGAGGTTGAGGTTGCCCCTTGATTATGATGATAAGTTTGTTGAATACTCTATTTTGTGGACTCTTGTGGGGATACATAATGAAAAGTACTAATACTCTACTTTCATTTTTACTGTAGCATTTAAGTAATCCAAAGAAAGAAAATAATATATATATATATTATTTTATTAACTACTCTTGTACCCATAGATACAATCACGGTTCATCAAAGCCATTAAGGGGAAAGCCCTTCCTGTGGAACGCCAGCTGGAACGGCTCACTTTTACGCAGGTCATTGACTTCCTCAACTCGTGCCTCGACCACTACCAGAGTGCTGTGATGGAACCGGGCACAGCTGTGGGTGCTCTCTGTGCCTAGAGTATTGGAGGACCAGGCACACAGATGACACTGAAGACTTTCCATTTTGCTGGAGTAGTTGCGATGAACATTACCCTTGAACAGGAATAATGTTGTGTTTATAATTCTTGGTTTTGGTTCTTTTGAGATGTAGTTTGATGAGTTTATTTGGATTTATATTTATGTCTATATTATATATGTGTATGGTATATATGATTTTTTAGATTAGAGAGCATTGCTTATCATTCATTTGGATTCGAGATCTAGTTTTTAATTTTATCTTATTGTTTTGAAAAAAAAAGAAAAGAGCAAGATTTAAGTTGAAATAAAAATCATGCATTAAAGACATTCTACCACATGCTCCATATTAGATGGAAATCTATTTTATCTTGATATTCCTCAAGTGATATGTATATTCCTTCCCCTAGAATCCTGGAGATCATCAACGCGTCGCGGAGCATCTCAACGCCCATCATTACGGCCAAGGTCAAGTTAGACACTGACCCAGAGATGGCACGTCAGGTCAAAGGCCGCATTGAGAAGACCCTTCTGGGGGAGGTATGCGAGTACGTGGAAGAGGTGTTCCTACCCAATGATTGCTTCCTGCTTCTCAAACTGGCCATGGACCGCATCAGGTATCTCAAGCTCGAGGTGGACGCTCACTCGATCAAGTACGCCATCTGCACGTCCAAACTCAAGGTGGGTTTCAATACTCCTGTCTGTTCCTGTGGTTCTAATAGATGGATAGATGAATAGATGAATAGATGGATAGATGAATAGATAGATAGCGAGATAGATAGATATATAGAGAGAGATATATAGAGAGAGAGATAGAGATAGATAGAGAGAGAGATAGAGATAGATAGAGAGAGAGATAGAGATAGATAGAGAAAAAGATAGAGATAGATAGATAGAGTTAGAGATAGATAGATAGAGATAGAAAGAGATAGATAGATAGAGATAGAAAGAGATAGATAGAGATAGAGATAGATAGATAGATAGAGATAGATAGATATAGAGATAGATAGATAGAGATAGATAGATAGAGATAGATAAATAGAGAGAGATAAATAGAGATAGAAATAAATAGAGAGAGAGATAAAGAGAGAGAGAGAGATAAAGAGAGATAGAGAGATAAAGAGAGAGAGAGAGAGAGAGAGAGAGAGAGAGAGAGAGAGAGAGAGAGATAAATAGATAGAAAGATAAATAGATAGAGAGATAGAGTGAGTGAGTGAGAGTGAGAGTGAGTGAGTGAGTATGATAAAGATAAAGAGAGAGAGAGATAAAGAGAGAGAGAGATAAAGAGAGAGAGAGAGAGAGAGAGAGAGAGAGAGAGAGAGAGAGAGAGAGAGAGAGAGAGAGAGAGAGAGAGAGAGAGAGAGAGAGAGAGAGAGAGAGAGAGAGAGAGAGAGAGAGAGAGAGAGAGAGAGAGAGAGAGAGATAGAGAGATAAATAGATAGAGAGATAGAGTGAGTGAGTGAGTATGTGAGTATTGTGGTGTGTGTGTATTTCTGTAGGTGGTGCCTCCTCCCTTAGCTCTGTAAATTGGGCATTTTATAACACATCACTGTGTATCAGTTTTCATAGAACATTCTTTCCCTTATTTTTTTGATAATGTTATACCTTTTACTTAAATTCCCTGCAAGTTAACCTGCCATTATATTTACTACATCTTTGGTGCCATTTTTCCAACCACTTCTTAGATGTCCTATTCATCACTGATTTGCATTGTTTAAACCTTTTTTTTATACTCGGAATGGGTCATGTATTTTAGTCTCAGTAAGTTTTTATAAAATCAAAAGTACTTCAAATAATTGCATGATAAATATTTTATATAGATATTTTTATTTTTCATGATCAATGTTTTATATAAACGATATTTATGATTGCATGATAAATGTTTTATATAAATGATATATTTATATTCTTTCCCAAAGTTCCTCTTCAGAAAATACTCTGTTTCTTCTTCGTTGCAAAGAATTTCTGTACAGTTAATGAGCCTCCGCTCTCTTCTCCCCAGGTGAAAGAGATGGACGTGTGTGTAGAATCCGACGCCACTCTCACCGTCCGTCCCTCGAAGACCAAGGTGTCGTCCTTGTACTACCAGCTGCAGCGCCTCAAGCAGCACATCACCAAGGTCATCATCAAGGGCTTGCCATCTGTCAACAGGGCTGTCATCAACCAGGTCAGTGGAGTTCAATTCAGATAGTTTTATATATATGTGTGATCTCTTGTTGTAGAGCATGGCTTATTTTTGATGTTTATTATTATTATTATTATTTTTTTTTTTTTTTTTTTCTTTTTTTTTGGGTATTTGAAAGATTTTTCACATTTTTTTATTCTTTGTTCTTTCTTTGTTTTTGTTATTTACTTATGCTTCTGTCATTCATCATTTTTTATGTTTTTTAGATTTTTGTTTTTGTTTTTGTTTTGTTTATTGATTTTTCTTTATTATTATTATTTTTGTAAAATTATTTTCTAAGTGCAGTTTTTATGTCTTATATTATGCATTTAATTTTGTTGAATTATAAGATAATTCCTGGTATCATGTTTTCTTAGTATCTGCTCAAACTTGATTCTCGTATGTTTTGATATGATGAATAAGCAAGATTAAAATCGTAATTAAAATTTCAATCATAAAACATATCCAAGTCAAAGGAATATTTAAAAAGAATAAAAAGGAAATTATTCATTTGTTGGCAGAGATAACCTCAATACTTCTTTTCATCAAGATATGATAAAATCATCATTTTTTGTACTTCCCACAATTCCTTTCCTAGAGGGATACACTGGACTGATAAAGTGCCTCATGGATTTCCTTTTTAATGTAAACAGAACGACACAAGTGGGATTTCCCAGTATGAACTGCTTGTGGAAGGAGACAACTTGCAGGAGGTCATTGCAACCTATGGTGTTGACGGCACGCGTTGCACCTCAAACAACACGTATGAAGTCTTCACCTCTTTAGGGATTGAGGCAGCAAGGTTGGTTGGGTGGATTCTGTTATAAGATGAAGATTTTTTTTTTTTTTTGAGAATTTTTGCTTTATATTTTATATTAGCATTCCTCTCTCCACTATTGAGTTACTTTGCTACTTGTTCTTTATGTTCTTTGTATATATATAAAATATATATATATTTGAAATATGTCAATGTTAATCAGATATTTGTATTGAGTTCTTTTTCAACTAAAGATAATTCCCCTCCATAGTTCAGATCCCTGGTGTCTCACTCCTCCTTTCTCCCTTTTCCCTCTCCCAGAGCGACGTCATCAAAGAGATCACGGTGACAATGGAGACTCACGGCTTGAGTGTCGATCACAGGCACGTCATGCTGCTGGCTGATCTGATGACGTGCCGCGGCCAAGTACTTGGCATCACCCGCCATGGTCTCTCTAAGATGAAGGAGTCGGTGCTGATGCTTGCCTCGGTGAGTTGCATTGCATTGCATTGCCTCTGCCCATTTAGATAGGTTGTTTGGTCTTCTTTTTTTAATAAGCTTGAGAAGAAAAGATGGAGATCAGTAATGAGAATATTGGAGAATACTATAATGCAATATGTTCATAGCATTTAAAAAAAAAAAGATAAGTACAGTGCATTTGTGCGTATGTTCCCAACTAACTAGCATTTCCACAAATACCCCTTACAGTTTGAGAAGACGGCTGACCACCTGTTCGACGCGGCCTACCACGGCCAGAGCAACCCCATCAAGGGTGTGAGCGATTGCATCATCATGGGGAAGCCCATGAACATCGGCACGGGTGTGTTCAAGCTCCTCCACAGCCACAAGAGAGACGCCAAACCCCGAACGCGCAACCTTATCTTCGACCACCCAGAGCTCCACGTCCCCCTTGTCCACAATGGATGGTCTTAATGGCATCCATGATCCAAGGAGTGTGACCAAAGTGATTCATTATGTGTGTGCGTCTCCTATGTAAGGCTCTGGGTGTATGAAGCCCCTTTAGGGCCCTGTGTACCAGGCAGTTAAGAGTGAGATAAGATGAACTTGCCACATCTTTACGAGAACCTTATTTTTTTTTGTATTTCTTTCCTTCTGTTGACTAGAGAAGGCGTTGAATTTTGCGGAAATGCTTGGAAGAGTCAGTTTTTTTTTTCTTTCTTTTTTTTTTTTTTTTTTTTGTGGTTTTGTGATAGTGGTGAGTAGTAGTAGCTTGCAAACTCATTGCCTGGTAGGTGGCAAAGGAGGCACAGATGAACAGATGCAAAGGGAAATGTACAAACCAAAGATGGCTGAAGAATATGACTCGTGCTTCCCTATGCAAGATGCATTGGCACAGTGGATTGCAGGAGGAAGTAGTGTATCATTAATTTATAAAAAGGAGAATTAGGAAATTAATTTGTATCAGCCATAGACTGCTTGATGGGAGAAGCATTCTGTTTGGGAAACTATTGCAAGAAATAATTATGGAACAGG
>BOPN01006582.1:42500-47500 GCA_017312705.2 Penaeus japonicus
AAAGTAATAATGATAAAAATAACACATATAATGATGAAAATAATAGTCAAAGCCCTCCTAGTCCTGTTATCAGCATCAATTTCTGAACTATGATAATAACAAGAGGAAGAGCAACAATGATAAAGAAGAAAATTAGATAAACAAATAAAGAGATACACTTAGGTTTGCACAGTCACACTTATCATAGGAAATGAATAATAATGCATAAAACACACGAAATCGATAAAAGACATAAACGTGTGACTTTTTACCCGCCGTTATCACAGGATGAAAGTAAAAACTGAACAAATCGATTACTTTATGTCCATATTATTAGAGCGATTAATTTCATCACAGCAGCACTGTTTCAATTGATTATTTATTTAAACGTATTGAGTTTGAACAACAAATTTATTGATCTCCGGAAATTAACTAATTGAGTTTTCTTTTCAAGAATTTCCATTTAAAACTCACTCAAGTGTTGTTGGGGGCGGTAATCCCAATTCTTTGAAATATATCTGAACTTTGAAAGAACTAAATTTGTAATTCCATATTTCCAAACGACAGGAGAACCTTCTGATTCTGCGGTGGAAGTTTGCTAACGACAGATCGCCGTCCACCCAAAATGGTTACCGGAAAAACAGAATTATTCTTAATAAAGCGCGTTTAAAGCAATATTCCACCACTGCATTTTGTTTTATTATTAGGATAATAGTTTCTACGTCTACTGGTTGCGGTCTGAAAACATCAGTTATGAGCCTTGCCTGATCTGTGTTTTGATGTAATGTGGTGCCAATTGTTTGTTCATAAGTAAATTTTCCAATTTGTGCAGAGAAGTTATTGAAATGGTCGGTGTTATGTGTAGAATTTGTGTAATTATCTGTGTGTTGTTTGTTAGGCACTAATGTTTTAACAATTTTCCAAGTTTTATTAGAATTGTTTTTATGTACTGCGAATTTATTTCTGAAGTGATTAGTCTTTGCCAATTGAATTAATGACTTAACACTTTTCTTTTTTGCTTTATAAATTGCCTGAAGGGCGGGCTCAAGTCTGTATCTTTTGAGCGCTTGTTGGGAAATATTTATTTCGGCAATAGCTCTCTTGATGTCGTCATTTATCCATGGAACAGGGGGAGGTCTGACGATTCTTGTCACATAGGGAGCAGAGGCATCTATGCTGCTTTTTATCACTTCCGTAAGGATGGTTACCTGGGTATCTACATTGTCTGTTGATAAAATATCTAATAGAGTTGGTTCTTTAGATATGATTAGCTCGCATAGTGATTGAGGGTCATAGTGATTGAAGTCACGAAAAGTTTTTGTAATCGCCGGTCTCTTTGGTTTCTTTATAATCAATGTCATCGTTCATGATCAGCAACATGACATGGAATGGCATCTGTATGGAGTATGATATCTGATCTATTCGTTATTATTACATCTAATAAAGACGAGCTGTTTTCTGTGATCCTTGTAGGTTTATTGATCACTTGTTCTAGTTTATTTTTCTTGATTAACTTTGCTAACTTAGCATTTGGTTTACTTAAATCGTCATTTAAGTCACCTAAGATAAGAAGTGATTTCTTTTTTAAGGACATTTCTCTGAAAACCTTTTCAAGATATTCAAAAGATTCAGATTTTGCATGGGGATGCCTATAGACGGCGCCAATAATGAAGGAAGGAAGCATGTTGCTTTGTACGGTAACCCGCACATCTTCTACGGCAGTATTTATTAACTGTTGTAGTTGATATCCTATTTGACTTAAGGGTATCCCTTACAAATATGCATACTCCACCTCCTCGCCCTGCATCACATCGATAAACTTGATAATTTGGAATGTTGATAAAGTTACTTATCATTTCCTGGTGGAGCCATGTTTCACTAACACAGAGTATGTCTACATTTCTTTCCTTTACTAACGATACAATTTCTTCAAGGTGACCGAGGAGAGATTGTGCATTGATATGTTCTGATTTTAAATTGTTCTGTGACCTAATCACTGGCCGTGCTGACGGTTTTGCGCGGTCAAACATTCTGATCGTTTTTGTACTTGTTTCTGTTTAAGAAAACCTTTACATTATCAGGGAACACATCGGATTCTATAAAAAGTTCTGAATTTATCTCTTTGCCTCTTATAGTAACAGTGAAGCTTGAATAATATTCACGTGTCATCTTAGTTTTGAAGGCTTTAACATTTGATATGCTGTCAAAATTACTAACGAGGAAGTCTTCAATATCTTCTTCGTTTGTATCCGGATGACAGCTAGTGATATATAAATATACTACCTTGGGACGGTCGGCACCTTGTAGGGGTTTTGCTGTATTGCGTTCCTCCCTTGTTTTTCTTTTTTGTTTTCTCGAGGTAACGGTGACGAAACCTTCCTCGTCTTGTTGATGGGATTGATGTGTTTCCGCTCGTTCTACGTAGTTATTGATGACGAGCGGTGGTGCTTGTGTAATAGGAGAGGTGTTAGAGGGGGCAGGGACTCCAGGCACGTGGTGATGTGTTGCCTCTTCCCATTTGCGGTTGGGTGGAAGAGGTTTTTAGCTTATTCTTCCTTTTACTATTTCTAACGTAGTTTCTTGGTGTTACTTGTGTAGAAACTTCGTTCCTCACACTAGTTGTTGATGCCTCGGCGTTCCTCGGCAAACGCTTGCGTGGCGCCGGGCGGGGGGCGGCTGACGTGTCAGCAAGGTTACGAGTCTGCTTGCTCGGTGTGGGTACGGATGGAGGGGACGGGGTGTCAGAGGAGGGTGGAAGAGAGAGAGAGAGAGAGAGAGAGAGAGAGAGAGAGAGAGAGAGAGAGAGAGAGAGAGAGAGAGAGAGAGAGAGAGAGAGAGAGAAAGGGAGAAAGAGAGAGAGAGAGAGAGAAAGACAGAAAGTGAGAGCAAGAGAAAGAAAAAGAGGTAGAGAGAGAGAGAGTGAGAGTGAGAGTGAGAGAGAGAGAGAGAGAGAGAGAGAGAGAGAGAAAGAAAAAGAGATAGGAGAGAGAGAGAGAGAGAGAGAGGTAGAAAGAGAGAGAGAGAGAGAAAGGGAGATAGAGAGAGAGAAAGGGAGAAAGAGAGAGAGAAAGGGAGAAAGAGAGAGAGAAAGGGAGAAAGAGAGAAAGTGAGAGCAAGAGAAAGAAAAAGAGGTAGAGAGAGAGAGAGAGAGTGAGAGCAAGAAAAAGAGATAGGAGAGAGAGATAGAAAGAGAAAGAGATAGAGAGATAGAGAGAGAGGGAGAGAGAGAGAGTGAGAGAGCAAGAGAAAGAAAAAGAGGTAGAGAGAGAGAGAGAGAGAGAGAGAGAGAGAGAGAGAGAGAGAGAGAGAGAGAGAGAGAGAGAGAGAGAGAGAGAGAGAGAGAGAGAGAGAGAGAGAGAGAGAGAGAGAGAGAGAGAGAGAGAGAGAGAGAGAGAGAGAGAGAGAGAGAGAGAGAGAGAGAGAGAGAGAGAGAGAGAGAGAGAGAGAGAGAGAGAGAGAGAGAGAGGTAGAGAGAGGGAGAGAGAGAGAGAGAGAGAGAGAGAGAGAGAGAGAGAGAGAGAGAGAGAGAGAGAGAGAGAGAGAGAGAGAGAGAGAGAGAGAGAGAGAGAGAGAGAGAGAGAGAGAGAGAGAGAGAGTGAGAGAGAGAGAGAGAGAGAGAGAGAGAGAGAGAGAGGGAGAGAGAGAGAGAGGAGAGAGAGAGGGAGAGAGAGAGAGAGAGAGAGAGAGAGAGAGTGAGAGAGAGAGAGAGAGAGAGAGAGAGAGAGAGAGAGAGAGTGAGAGAGTGAGAGAGAGAGAGAGAGAGAGAGAGAGAGAGAGAGAGAGAGAGAGAGAGAGAGAGAGAGAGAGAGAGAGAGAGAGAGAGAGAGAGAGAGAGAGAGAGAGAGAGAGAGAGAGAGAGAGAGAGAGAGAGAGAGAGAGAGAGAGAGAGAGAGAGAGAGAGAGAGAGAGAGAGAGAGAGGGAGAGAGAGAAGGAGAGACAGAGAGAGAGAGAGAGAGAGAGAGATGTAACCCAAGAAGGTAAGTTCTAGTGACCTTTGGGTACGCCCTGGTGCGCCTCCATGGTCGCGGTGCGGGCCAGCCTGCCTGGCGTCATGGTAGCGAAGCCGTGTAAGGATCGACGTCTTTCGAGAGGCAGTGGGGATCGCCGGCGCCCCTGCGTCGCTCTCCAGCCTCCTTTGCGGCGACTCGAACGGCCACACACGTCGCAGTCGCCAGCAGGAGCCCAAGGAATCGTAGCAGTGGCCGCTCCATCTTGTTTCTGCTGCGCGGGATCTCTCAATTGCAAAGGAAAGGGTGCATTAAGGTCCAAGGTTTTCGTGCAACCCTGCAGTATGCTCCAATGCAGGATGCGTTCGGTAAATGTTGTAACAGGTAATATTTTCTTTCAGTAATGTTCGTCACAATGAGATTTTACTTCATTTAGTATTTTACGGATGACTGTCAATTCATCTTAAACGTATAAATTACATTCTGAAAAGTAATATAGATGAGATGTTTTCAATCCACTTTCTTCCTATATATTTTTATGACGTTCAGAACATGGAGCAATTAATGAATCGTTTGCTTGTATTTACAAGTCAATATGTACTGAAGTCTGCACCAAATGCATGAACATTTTGTTCTTTCTCTCCAGCTCGGATTTAGTCTTTTTACACTCTTTGAGAGGATGTTATATAACCGCCTTTTGAACTGGAATAAGAACGAGGTCTTTTCTTCGGTGTCCGTGGCTGCGATTCTCTCTCTCTCTCTCCTATCTCTTTTTCTTTCTCTTTCTCTCACTCTAAAACAAGGTCGTGGTTAAAATCCTGAAACTAGAATCCATTTTTACTTCCCTGTATGTTCGACACGCAAGCGTTGTACTTACATTTCACACTCGAATATTTGAAATTAATTTTAATCTCGGATCTTTTCTATTCTTTCATAATATGTTATCGTTCTGCCCAACCCGAACCTGGCCTATGCTATTTTAAATAAATTAACATTAACTTAAACAAAACCAACGGCTAACCTGGTCACAGTTGCTAAGAAAGACTGAAGGAGTGACTGTATATGAATATTTT
>BOPN01006582.1:55000-62500 GCA_017312705.2 Penaeus japonicus
CATTGTTGCTATCATTATCATCATGACCATTATTACTACTATCATCATTATTGATGTCAATATAATTATCACTATCATTGATATTATTATCATTGTTATTATCATGATGATTTTTATCATTGACATCGTTACTTTTTTCGTCCTGGTATCATTATCAACATCATTATTTTAATAATAATAATTGTTATCATTACTACCACTATTATTATTGTCATTATCGTTCTTAATGATGTTATTCTTGTTTTCATTACTATCATCATCATTGCCGTTATCAACATGATCAGCAGTATTGTTAGTGTTATTATCATTATAATTTGTATTGTCATTATTATATTATCATTAATATTGTCATCATTATTATTATCATTATTATTGTCATTATTATTACCATTATCATTGTCATTATCTTTATTATCATTATCATAATTATTGTTGTTATCATCATCGCTATTACTATTAGTATTATCATTATTATCTTATCATAATTACTATTAGTATTGTGACTATTAGCATTCCTATTATTAGTGTTATCATTTCTAATATTGTAATAATTATTATATTCATTATCACTATCAACATTATCATTTTTATTAGTATCATCATTATTAGTGTGATTATCATTATAAACAGTATTATTATTGTTATCATTATTATTGTTGTTGTTGTTTTAGTTATTATTATTTTCATCGTAATTGTCAATATCATCATTATTCATATCATCATTATCATTATCATCATCATCATCACTATTCTGACTGATATTACCAGTAACATCATTATCATCATTAGTCAAAATATTCGTAAAAATATTCGTAAAAATATTAATCTAAAATATTAGCGTCGGTATTAGTAGCATTATCAACATCATATCGCATTTATTAATGCCATAACCATCGCTAATGACTCATACTTGATCATGGCATTTGATTTTTGCTCATTGAAAGTCCAGAAATTTGGAAGAAATATATACATATATATATATATATATTTTTTTTTTTTACTAAATGCGGCGAATAAATATCTTGTTCTGATGTTTGTACAAGGGAACTTATCAGGATCATAAAGTGAATGAAATATCCTATTCAGGAACGAAAACGGATGGTGGAAAAGGACATTTCTTTCATGCGGTGAAAAAAGAAAGAAAGAAAAAACGTTTCTCATTCCCCTCCAACCCTCATCGTTATCCATATCTACCGTGATGTACTGTCATCCACGTCATCATCCACATCGGCATGTGCATCCCATCCCATCCCATTCCCATTCCCATCCTCATTCTTATTCCCACTTTCATCCACGACCATTCCTTTTTTCCAGGATTTATGCAGTCGTGAGATTACTCTCGCTTATTGCTATTACGATCATTCTTATTTTCGTTTTAGTTCTCATTACCAATTTGCGAGTCAGCTTTCTTGTGAAATTGAACGAGATTTCACATCGTTTGCCAAATGGATATTCAATGGATTTGTATAGAATGTTAGACATTTCCCACTAATTTGGCAAATTGAATGTTTGAAACTTCAGATCTTTGGTCTGAAAAGAGATAGCTTCGACGTTAAATATCTAATAATCTTTTTGATGATGTATTAGCCTCTTCAAGTGGAATATCTAAGAATATCTCGCTCCCTCCTTCACTGAACTCACTCGTTTATGCTGCGCTATTAATGATTGATTGTTTTTAGGTATCAATTCTGTAAATTCGATGCTGCTGCCATGGCTGCAGTGTTTCTGCCCACGATTTTGCGTTCATGCTCGAATGTGGATTTGTGTTTATGTTTAGTGATGGCGGTCAGGGAAAGTCCACCGGGGCGGATTTTGAGCGCCAAAATGGATGAATAAATAATAATGATACTAGATGAATGAAAAGGATGTATAAGGAAACAAAAATAGATGAAATAGTTCAACACATATTTTTAAATGCCGCTAGACCTTTGCTACAAGGATAATCAGAGCATCAATTCACTTTCCGCAGGAGCAGCTCTCATTGCAAGACCACTGCATAAGATACGTTCCAGTAAAGAATCCGATCAAATGGCTACATGCAATGGTCTTACCCATACCTACACCCCCGATAGCAACCCCTCCCTCACCCTCTCCCTCCCTCACCCTCTCCCTCCCTCACACTCCCTCCAATGCACCTCCTCCACCCTCCCCCACAGCCCTTCACCATGTTTAGAATAAATATGCATATATTAATACCCAAATAATCAGACACACAGCCAAACCAAGGGCACAGCGTAATCTGCAATGAATAAGGAAAATATTGTTTGGCCAGCCAGAGCTGCCTCTAATCCTTCGCTCGTTGAGGAACGCGCTTGCATTCAGATGGCGCTTTCCGAGTCTGCACTGCAGGAAGCTCTGCCGTCGAAGGATGTGCTATCGGGAGGGAGGAGGACGAAGGGCGAAGGGAGTGGAGAGGAAGGAAGGAAGGAGAGGAGAGGACGGAGGTAAAAGGGAAGGAGGGTTAAGCTAGAGATTGGGAGGAAGGAGAGGAGGGGAGGGGGAAGAGAAGAGGACGGAGGTAAAAGGGAAGGAGGGTAAAGCTGGAGATTGGGAGGAAGGAGAAGGAAGTGACGGGATGAGAGAAGGGAATGGGAAGGAGAGGGACAGGGAAGGGAGGGGGGGATAGCTGTTGAAACGACACCACCAATAATAAGAATGACAATAACACCAATAGTATTATTCATAATAATCCTACCAGAAATTTTAAATCAACAGAAACATGTGTGTGTGTGTGTGTTTAAACAACCTTAATTTGTGCGCGGTGTTTATAATGTGTGTGTGTGTGTGTCCACATGTGTGTTGCATAGAACCCTTTTTTTTTCTTTTTAATCTTCCAAAAGTGACAATATCCGAAGCGACAGGAACAACGTGACGAGAGCAGCAAAAATCAATAAGTTTTTCCTTTTGCACGAGACTTGGACTGCGAGGGCGAAGCGTCATGGAAAAAAAAAAAAAACAAAAAAAAACACTGGAGTCGTTGGGAATATCTTTCGCAATTTAGATGTCGTTCCTGCACTTGCAACCATGTCTCAACGAGGCCGTAGTTCCCCTTGGGTGCGTCGCCGCTCACGTCCGCTCCGAGGCTCACCTCTCGTGCCACACCTCGGTCCCGAAGATCATAACCGTGTTGCAGGGATGCACTCAACGACCCTAGTTTTTTTTTTTTTTTTTTTGATTGGCAATTATCCTGGCGCTCTGATTGGCTGACGTTCAATGTTTTCTTTGTTTATCCTGAATAACGAACACGCTAGAGTTAATTATAAAATATCACGATCATAATACTTTCACTGGTTATGATTAAATGCATGTGTGTTCATATCTGTTTCGATATATTCATGTATATATATGTTATTTACTTATTTATTCATTTTTTCAGCCTTTATACATTTATGTTTGTTTCTGCAGTCTTTATACATTTCATTTTTATTTTTGCAGTCTTTAAACATATTATTTTTTTTATTTTAGCAGTCTTTATACATTCTATTATTATTTTTAGTCTTTTAATATTTTTATTTATTTGTTTTTACAGTCTTTATACATTTTATTTATATTTTACAGTCTTTCCTAAGTATTCCATCGCTTAATGCAGATCTCGATATGCGTGTGTAAATACTGAAAAAGTACAGCGAGTTTATTTTACGTGTTTATCTTAGTATGAAGTGATTTACAATGGAAACGAAGTAAACGAGTTATCTCTTTTAATGACGGAAACATTTAGTGATTAAAGAATGGAGCGATTTTTTTATTTTTGATGAGAAAAAAGGTTATTTTCAGTCTCCCCACCCAGTCCCCATACCCAGTTGAATAAACTTCCTTTTTTTATATAAACTTTCCGCGCTCGCGAGGTTAAAGTGGCCTCATTTATCTATTCGTTTATTTGTTGATCAATCATTTGATTTCTAATTACTAGTTTGCTAATAAGCTTTTCTATCGAAACAGAAGACTATATTCCCGGGTGAATTAGCGAGGGTTTTTCGCGTTGAATGTGGAATATTTTCAGTGGGTTTTGCGCAAAGAAATTTTCAGCTGATTTCAAGTACAATTATTTCCAATGGACTCTGCGCAGAATGCTAGCAATTTTCAATGGACTTCTAATAGAGAATATTTGAATGCATTTTACGTAGAAAGACGTTTTAGTAGATTTTGCGTGTGATATTTTCAATGGATTTTGCGTAAAGATTTTTCCCCATTTACTATGTAACGCTAGAAATGTCTTTTCTTCGGTCTGAAAGCACTTAGTTTTGACACTGAATATCTGATGTTTTAGATGTAGACTCCTGTTAAAGAGAAGACTGTATCTGAATATTCCTCTTCCTTCCACGAATTTCACTGAACTCGCTCCTCGCTTATGCGGCGTTAATGACATCTTTGCTTTCGGAGATTAATTCTGTGAAATCGAGACAGACAGACATGGCGAGTAGCGTTTTTGCTCACGATATTGTTTGTATTCAAATCTGGAAATGTATATTTGTTTAGTGGTGGTTGGCAGGGAATCCATAAGAGCGGATTTTGAAGAAAAAAAGTCTTCGTAACTAATCAGAATTCCTACTTGGAATTGTGTTACGTCCACCTTTCGTTGTGTGATTATGACTGTAATGTCTGATCAAAACCATCCTGAACAAGTCAGAATACCTTGATTGGGGACGATAAGGTTATTCACTTATATATTTACCTGAAACTTGATTGGTCAGTGCTTACAAATGACCTTACTATGGTTTCTATTTTGTAAACTTTCTCCAACCTTACTTGTTCCTATCCAACTGCTATATAATAAGGTTTATCAATACGATTCTTCAAAAGCTGAGAAAAAGTGCTTTTATTTTCGTCATGCCATCCATTTGAATCCCATTTCTCCGCGTGGACTCGTGTCTTAACTTTCAGTTGCGCTCATTGGCGCTTCCTTGATATGGTGCTTTAGACCTTCTGTGTAGGAAATGTATGTGTTTCTTCCCTACACCACAGGCTATATACTATGTATATGATGATTGATTGAAGGATTGAATTTATTTTCCAGGATGCAAATCAGGCGACGAATATATATAATGCGTACCAGCATATCATCTCTAGTAATACTAAAGCTGTCATGCGTTATGCCATGAAGGCGACACACACGTAATTAAAATCAACAAAATGCACTTGCCTTTTCCAGCGGCACCACGCATCATAAATGGCTGGACAGCCGAGCCCCACGCCTACCCATACCAGGCCGCCATCTCGTGTTACAGATTCTTCCTCTGTGGAGGTTCTGTGGTAAGTGATGTGCACGTGGTGACAGCCGCACACTGCGTGGACAGGTGAGAGATACCTATACTGATCAGTCCTTCATGTGCAAAATATGATATGATAAAATGTGTTGATGGCATTCTGTAATTGGGACAAATTGTAATAAAATGTATCTATCTTTTTTTCTTTTCTTTTTTTTCTTTTTTTCACATTTTTGTCTTTTACAGACCAGGGAGATGTAAGGTTGTTCTGGATGGCCACGACCTGAAGAGAAAGGAGCGCAGTCAACAAATCATAGCCGTGGGCGAAACTTACGTACATCCCGACTACGCGATGAAGAAATTGGTTTTCAATGATATAGCAATTTTGAAACTGAAGGAGAAGATAGAGTTCAACAGTAAGTCACGCGATTGTTTTCTGTATGAGCGTGTGCATGCATGTGTGCCTATGCGTGTGTCTGCTTAATCGCCATTCAAAGATCTGACGCTATTGCAGTTTGGCCTATTATGCGTAGGAGAAGAACAACACTCATCTCAAGTTCTTCCTCAGAATACGTCCAGCCTGTCAACCTGCCGAAGACGAGTCCGAAAATTTGGATGCCCTTGATATACACAGGATGGGGAAGAGCTGCCAAAAGTAAGTCATTTCTATCAAAGATTAACCGATGACAATAAACTTTCGTATATAGTAGAATGAAGAAATCGTATACATGTATTTTTTCTTTTAATCTAAAGATATGTAGGATTCTTATGTAGCTTTCTGTTGTCCAATTTCAGACAGTGAAATCAAAAGTTTTTCAGGGTTCTCCAGAACAGCAACAACCTGAAACTTTGAATGATTCTCTATGAGAGAATCTTCCCTCAGAAGGACGACTCAATCATCTGTGTTTATAACAGAGGGGAGTCATCCTGCTATGTAAGTCAACTTGAAAAATCTTTGGAATGATCTCTCTCTCTCTCATCTCTCTCTCCCTCTCCCTCTCTCTCTCTCCCTCTCTCTCTTCTTCTCCCTCCCTCCCTCCCTCTCTCTCTCTCTCTCTCTCTCTCTCCCTCCCCTCCATTTCTCTCTCTTCCTCTCTCTCTTTCTCTCTCCCTTCCTCTCTCTCTCTCTCTCTCCTCTCTCTCTCTCTCTCTCTCCCTCTCTCCCTCCCTCCCCCCCCCCCCCTCCCCCTCTCTCTCTCTCTCTCTCTCTACCTCCCTCCCTCTCTCTCTCTCTCTCTCCCTCTCTCCCTCCCTCTCCCCCCCCTCTCTCTCTCTCTCTCTCTCTCTCTCTCTCTCTCTCTCTCTCTCTCTCTCTCTCTCTCTCTCTCTCTCTCTCTCTCTCTCGATTCCGCTCTCTCTCTCTCTCTCTCTCTCTCTCTCTCTCTCTCTCTCTCTCTCTCTCTCTCTCTCTCTCTCTCTCTCTCTCTCTCTCTCTCTCTCTCTCTCTCTCTCTCTCTCTCTCTCTCTCTCTCTCTCTCTCTCTCTCTCTCTCTCTCTCTCTCTCTCTCTCTCTCTCTCTCTCTCTCTCTCTCTCTCTCTCTCTCTCTCTCTCTCTCCTCTCTCTCTCTCTCTCTCTCTCTCTCTCTCTCTCTC
Source organism: Penaeus japonicus (assembly GCA_017312705.2). Classification (NCBI taxonomy): domain Eukaryota; kingdom Metazoa; phylum Arthropoda; class Malacostraca; order Decapoda; family Penaeidae; genus Penaeus; species Penaeus japonicus. The sequence continues at coordinate 61,798 of BOPN01006582.1, forward strand.
TCTCTCTCTCTCTTTCTCTTTCCCTCCCTCTATCTCTCTCTCTCTCTCTCTCGCTGTCTCTGTCTCCAGCTTATTTGGCTGTAATTAATGTGTTTGTGAAGGCAGCAGTGGCAGAGAAGAAAAACATTGGCCAATTCACGTCTCTGCCTTTGTCTCTCAACAACACTTCCGATCATGACACTAATTGATCCCTCCCCTCTCCTCCCTCGAGGCGACTCGGGGGGCCTATGTTAATACCGAACCAACTCTTCGGGATTGCTTCCTTTGTCACGAGGAATTGCAAACTGATCTACCCACGAGAGTGGTCAATGCTATCCCACTTCGACAAGTGGATCAGGGATGTAATGGGAAGCACATCTGCAGCAAATTCCTTGTTACCTGATTTATTTATTATGCTGGTAGCGCACATAGTAGTACTTAAGTTACTATGTGCTCCTCTCTCCTAAACCTGAAACATTATGAATCATGAAATTAAATGATTTTTGAAATGCTTTCATTTTTCCGAAATTATCCCTTACCTGTGTATGTCATTGAAATGAACTTCATAAACCCAAAGCAACGCGTCAAGAATACGACTTAGGATAAATGCAGTACTTTGTAAGACGCACATTTGAGATAAAGGTTTATTTCGAGGCTACAAATCACATTTTGCATTTTATTATGGTGGAAAAATGCTATTATAGTAAGATTAATAAGTTTGAAA
>BOPN01006583.1:0-12500 GCA_017312705.2 Penaeus japonicus
TATATATGTATGTATATATATATGTGTGTGTGTGTGTGTGTGGGTGGGTGTGTGTGCGGGTGTGTGTGTCTGTACATACATATGTTTGCGTGTGAGTGTCTATATGTTTATATTATCAGCATTATCATTACCATTCTTAATAATATAACTATCTTATCATCATAACCACTATTATTATAATTATTGTTATTGAAGTTGTTGTTATTGGCGTCATTATAATTGTTATCATTGTTAACATCATTCCATTACTATTATATCATCATTGTTGCTGTTATCAATATCATCATCATTACTATTTTCATCATCATTACCATCATCATAATCATCATCTATCATCACTATAATCATTATTATTGTTATCGTTACAATTATCATCACCATCGTTATTATCATTATTATCATTGTTATCAGCATCATTGTATCTATCATAACTATCATCATCATTATTATCATTATTATCAAGACTATTGTTAGTATGATTATCCTTATAATGATTATCATTACTTTTGTTATTGCTACTACTATCATCAAGACCATCACTAGTGTTATGAATATTATTATTAGCATTACTTTTAGTAATGATAATACTAACATTATTATTATTGTTATTGTTATTGTTATCATTATCATTATCGTTATCATTATTATCATTGCTGTCATTATCATCATTATAGATATTTTTAGATCACTATTAATTTTATCATCATTATCATTGTCATCATTATTATTATCATCATTAGGATTATTGCTATAACTATTACTGTTATTAATATTATTGTCATTATCATTATCATTATTATTATTATCATCATGTTAACTATTATCACTATCATTATCATACTTATCATCATTATCATTATTATCATAATCATTATTGTTACCATTAACATCATAATAACCCTTATCATATTAATTTTCTATATAATCAATACTGTTAGTATTGTTATCATTATCAGTTTTACTATTTTTATTATCATTGTCACACTCATCGTTATGATTGTATTTTTTGCTATTGCCATTATTACTATCATCATCATCACCATCACCCTAGTTTCTTACTTTGTCAAGGGAAAACGGGCTTCTTCTTGTGGCTCCTTTTCTAAGTGATGTCGCAGATTGTTGTGAGTGGGAACCTGAGAACACGTGTTTCGTGGAAAACTTACTCGCACGCTGGTCTACTTTTCGTCAGTCTGTGCTGTTTTTCGCAAGTTGTTCTGTGTTTAGAGCGTGTATTTCGTAAAGGTAATCCTGGCTTATTTAAATTCTATAAAGAGTCATTTCCATTTTCTCTTCTTGATGGAATATTTATATGGTTTTCGGGAGAAGTTTAAACACAACGCATCTGAGACTTATCGTAATTCAATTAGCTTTCTTATAGTTCTCTTGCTTTGCCTTAGTCTTATGGGCAGGTCACACACCTGTTTATGGTTTGTGTACATTATCTAACCTAATTATATTGCTCCAAATAGTTGTATATTGGGTATGTGTCTGTGATGTGGATAATAACTGCACCCTCTCAGTTGGCTATCTAAATGATATTCCAATTGTTCGAAAGTCGATATCAGGCATTAATTTCATGTTTAAGGTCAGTATTTCTTTGATCTTTTCAGAAATAATTAAGATTGTATTCTTCATACATGGATCACTCATCTTCTATACCATTTCCATTGCAAATAACAAGAATACTAGAGAGTGTAAATTTATAATTTATAAGAGCACTTATTTTTCGAGAACTATGTGAAAGAGAAAATGCATGCTGTAGCAACAGCTACTCGAAAAGGTTATTAAATGGTGTAAAGCCCCAAGAATATTGACATTTCCATGCTAGGTAATAGCATGGATTTTTATTCTATTCTTGCAATTTCCTTGATACACTTAATAGCATCTCAACATTGTTGGTCTGCTATTTATTTTTGTTAGGATTTTTTTATAATCATCAATTTAGATAAAAGAATGTCAAATGAAATTATATTAGTTGTAAAAACAGTTATGATCCATGAGTGTTCCTAATATTACCAAAAGTGTTATCAAAATAACTACAAGTGAACTTGGGAAAGAATTTTTGATATACGTGAAATGATTAATGCAGAATATACAGTAGAGCAGACCATCATAAGCATAATTTCAGTCAAATCAATTTTGATTAGGTTTTTGTGAGTTATATGAATCTTCTTTTGAATCTCATGTTTTGTTGCTTCCCCAGGTACAACTTTTGAACAGCAACAATGGTGCACATTGTTTTTGATGCAGAAACAGACCTAGGCGCTGAGCCAAAGAAGAAAGGATGGAAGAAAAGGCCCCTGCAGTTTGTGGAGCCAAAGGCACCCAAAAAGAAGGCTGTGATCCATAAGCAATCTTTTAACTACAAGGAAAATTCTATAATGACCAAGTGTGATGGAATGTGGGTGAAGAAGGAGTTTGTTGAAGAATATGATCAGCTGAAATCATCCCTTGAAGGTCAAATCCTGGAACCAAAAGAAGTGAGTTGACAGATTTTTCTACTTTAGACGAAAGATTTTCTTTTTCTTTTCCTGAAGACATGTTTTCATCACTACTTGTACAAGAATGATATATAATGGAGAATGAGAAAATGTTGGATCATATGGTCTATTGGTTTTGTTCTGTTCTCTTTAAGTGTTGTTAGAGTGAGTGGGTCCTTGTCAGGGAAGGTATTTACATATCTATGTAAATAATGCATTACTACACTGTTATATCTTATATATGAATAGATACTCATATACTTTTGTAGAATGAGAAATGTCATTGTCTTCTCATGTTTTCTTATTTTTTCTCTGAACTTCTACATTCTTCTTAGAAAATGCATTTCTTAAGTACAATATAATGACAGTTTGACTATTTTAAGATTAATCTCGACATAACTTTACATGTATCAACCCCAAAAGAACGCTTGGGCTTATGATGCATAAGTATACAAAAAATTAAAGCTATCTCCTCTAATATAAACCATACAAAAAAGATTGATATATATGAAATCTACATAAAATCAATATTGAGACTTGAAAGTAGAACAATTCTTTTTATACAAGTTGCCCATCTTCACCAGTGCATGACCCAAAGTAGTACACACATCTTTAAGCGGTAAAATCAACAATGCCACTTATAACAGAAAATAGTGGAGAGCTGTTTGCTCTTACCAAAATAGACATGAGTGGTCTTTATTGTCTTCTTATGGCCCAGAGAGCAAAGTTGTCCTTGTTTCAGTTTTTGTTGCTTCTTTTGAATTTGACACAAACAATGCAATTTTGGTGTCTCAATCATTTTCGAAATTGAAGTATTTCATACTAAAAACTGAAATTGTCATTTGAATGAAAGGTTTGAACAAAGTTTATTGTTATAAATTTAGATAAAAGTAAAAATGAGCCTTAATAACTTTCAATGCTATTGATGTAATTAACATGTTTTCATTATCTCCATCACGATTGCATTATAGTCAAAACACCTTAATTATATCTCATTCACGGTTAAGTTTTTCAGTCTAACCTATACCTTTATCAATGCCCTCAAAGTCGCTCTCTATGTTCACAACTCAAATCAGAAGGATTTTTATTTTTAAAGGGAGGAGGAACCACAACATTACCTACAGAACTCCCTTACTTCTTTCCTTTTTTCCCAAAAAATATTTTTCAATTATTTTTTTAAAAGTGAGATTTGATATCTCCAGTAGCCTTACATTAAATATTAAGCATTTAAATTTAGTTGTTATTTGTTCTTCAATTGAATTAGAAGGCTCTACCTAGAAAAGTGTGACCACAAAGTAGCACCCTACTTTTCACCTTTTTACCAATTTATTCCAGAAAACAATGGACCAATATATAGATCTAAAAAGATATATAGACTTGAGATCCCCAAAAGCCAAGAATAAGTCCCGACTAATATGTTTACTATTTTCTTTGCAGAAGAAGATGAAACTGTTGAAAGCCAGAAGAAGAGCACACAAGCAGCTCAGAATGGAATTGTTCAAGAAGGCAGAAAAGAAACCCAAGAAGCTGAAAGACATCCAGAAGACATTAAAGCCCCAGACTGCTAAAGAACCTAAAAGTAAAAAGAAGACAGAAAAGAAAAAGAAAGTGAAGGCAGAGGAAGAGGATGTATCAGAACCAAAGCCAAAAAAGGCCAAGAAAAAGAACACTGGCCTCACTGCTGAGGAGGAGCCATCGTCCCAGCAAGAAGAGACAGAAGAGAAAGAAACAGAAGCAGACAACGCAGTAAAGTCAAAGAAAAAGGAAAGCAAGACAAAGAAGAGCAAGCAAGGGGAAATAAACAAATCAGACCAGAGCACTGCACCAAAGGATGCCTTCATGTCAATCAAGTTTGAAGAGAATGACATCATGACCCAGTTTCAAGGGGTTTGGGTGAAAAAAGAAGCTATTGAAGAGCTCAAAACTGTGGAAAAGAAAAATAAGGAATCCATTTTGGCCAGTCGAACAAATGGGAATAAGTCTAAAGCTCTTTCCAAGGCAGAAAAGATAACCTTAAGCAATTCCATCAAGAAGAAACTAAAAATGGAGCACCGTAGGTTAAAGAATGAGCTATTGAAACAAATGAAAGAACAACAGTAGTTGCAATAGATGAAAACTGTTAACATGGTTGATTTTCACAGTCTCATATAGTTTAAAGATTTATATGAATGCGGTCTTTTTCTTAGTTGGGGGGGGGGGGGGTCTGTCTGTTCATGTCACATTTGGCTAATTGTTAGTGTACTCCAAAATAAACAAAAAAATATTTATAATATGTTCTATTTCCCTTTATTTGATAATTGACAAGACCCAAGTTCTTAGTCATATTAAAGTTGAAGTTAATGAGGTCCTGATTTTTTTTCCTATAAGAGTACTTTATCTGAAAAATATTGATAGGTTAAGCAATTTATAGGTTTTACACCAAGGCATTTCAAAGTATGGTTTGAAACCAACAGTAATCACACTAGATGAAAACTATTAACATGGCTGATTTTCTCACTGTCATTGGGTTGTTGCAGCTCAAAAAAAAAGTAAAATGTATGTAACTAGTTTTATGCAAACTAATTTATTTTCAATAGTTAAGAACAGTCTCCTATCAAAAACTTTCATTTTGACTGGTAGAGACCATTACCTGAAATGTCAGCCTCTCCCAAGCTAATGCCACAGCAGGGCTCAACCTTGCTTTGCATGAGACTAGTGCAACTAGCTTAAATGTTAAAAGCTTGCCAATGAATGACATAGTGAAGAGATGATGCAAGTCCAAGAGTGTTTACCAAGTCATGGTACCAAGGCCCAATACCCCTCTCCACCCAATTGGGGCCTGAGTTAGTCCTGGCTATGACTTTGTAAACAGAAAAACTGTAATGGGTAACTTAACTCCCCATCCCTTTCTCATCTCAGGGAGGTAACATCTGGCAACAGTGGAAACTTTCTCATGAACGCAGGCTTTCTGAGTGGAAGGTTCATGTGCTACCACTGAGGTAGCCAGATACTGAAATATACTGTACAATACACTTTTCATTGGGGTTGTGAAATCAAACTCAGTTGCAACAAAAAACATTGAAGATAAACTGCAAAATCTCATGGCACATTGCTTTCACAGGATGGAATACAAATTTATGGTGACTTTTTTTTTTTTTCAACCAAAAGCATTCTTCTCCATAACTGCAGCATCATAATGGAACATAAGAATAGAATGTCTAAAGAAACGTTTTATGTGGAGGTAAAGGTAAACTTTTTCTTTACTTCATAAAAGAATAATGTTATACTAAAATATATTTTACATACTTTTGTATATATGTGTATAGCAATTCAAAATATATTCTATTTGTTATGTTTCTCTGAGATAGCCACAGAATTTCTTGCATGAAATCATGAGACAAACAGACTTTATTTAGTACAGGAAACTGCACTTATGCAAATTTGTGGTATTCCATGAAATAAGATTATCTGTTTACCAAACAGGACCTCCATGTATCTTCTTTGTGCAAGAGAAGTCATGAGAAAAAATAGTGTGCAAAACCAAAAAGAAAAATTTTGAACAAAGATTACGAAAGGACTTACAATTACAACTTCCAATTAGAATATTTAGTGCACTTTATTTTCCATGATAGTATAGTCTAGTTCTTAAATGCACAGAAATCTGTTCATTTCTGTGAATATTTTCTTGATAAAAATCAGTATTTTCATTATTCATAGAAGTTGATATATCTTGTATCATAAAACTAAACAGGAAAGCTAAGAATAATCTGTCTTGAAACCCTAGTTGATTCAAAAAAAGTATTAAATATAGTAGAAAATTTGACTATTGCATAGCTTTTAAGCTTTAACACAAAATACACTTGGACAATATGATTACTCAAATTATTACAAATCATGAATAATAAATTCAGGGTGATAAAACATGTATTCAGTATCAATTTTATTAATAACAATATATGCTATGTATTTCTACATAGACTTTATTATACACTGATTATCTCAGTGTACTGATTTGCTACTATTTATAAACCAACACAGTATAAAGTGAATACATAACAAGAGGAACCAAACAATCACATGATGTGCAAAACCCATGATGAAAAAGTATTCCCTATATAACTGAACACAGTTAATATCCACTGTCACACAGTGGTGCCTGAATCATAGCATACTGATTCCCATTTTGTAAACATACCCTTCCCCAAAAGTGGCTTTCACACAAACAACATCATCCCTTAACACAACTCCCCTCACTTAATTTTGACTTTGACTCATTGCAGATGGGTGTCATATCATGCATGACGATTCCAGTTAGGCCTAAAAGACATACATGACACAACATAGAAAACCCCTGTCCTCAATGGCTTAAGAGGAGGTTGCACTTGTACAGCAGGTTTTGAATGACTTCCTCATCAAAATTTGACAACCTTCACTTCCTCTTTGCCAGGTGTAGTTCCTGCTTTCAAGTCCACTTTTTCAAGATTATCCAAAGCTTCCAAGGCATTGCCATCCATTCTGCCAACTGTCAGTGTTGATTTCTCATTCTCCTCCTGGCGAAAAAAGCACTAGTTATTAGAAGTTTCCACAGAATAAACAGGTTATATGTACCTTTGCTGGTTGCAGAAAGGTGATCAGTAACAAATATATGTCATGAGCATCATTCAAGTATAGTAATTTTATCCTGGTAACACTCGAGCCACTTAAATGTATTCTGTAGCCTTTACAATATATATTTGCTTTTATACATGATTTAGGTCTCATTTTTTAAATAAGGATATGATCATTACACTCTAAATGAGCTGCAATGCCTCCTTTAACAATAATAATGGATATTGTTGAATTAACTGAAGTTAAAAAACAAGACTTGAATGATGCATCTAACCAACTCACTTATCTGATGCAAAAATGCTATTCTATTCTGAAGCTGATAGGAATTACCATTTTTAAGTGGTAGTATTCACAATTATCAGTCATAAACATTATTCACATTGGCCTTAGTACTATTTATCAGTCTTAATACAAGACTTGAGCTACTGCTACAAATAAACAATCATTCAGAGTGCTATGGATTAGTATGGCACCAACAAAAATTATATTCTTAAAATAATATCTCCAATATTTTCATATTTCCATATTTTCAAGCATTCACCTACACATCCCTATAGACCTAAACACCTTAACGACAGGTAAGAAGATATCACATTAAGTGGTGGCAGCGTCAGCCGGCAGGGATGAGATATTTCACCATGGCTATCCTCTTGGCCGGCATGCCGGGTGATCGAGCGTATAGCGCTTGACAGCGGCCAATGCGGGCGAATAGCCTGAGTCATTAGGCTTCCATGTTTGAAAAACAGCCCTGTTGTTAATAGGTTAACAGACAAGAAGCACAAGAGTTCTTACCTGGAGATCTGGACAATCCTTGCGTAAATGTTCAACTGATCCACAAACTCGGCAAGCTCCTCCTTTTGGGTATAGACCACGTGGATTATCTGAACACTCCTTGGCAATGTGACCCATCTCTCCACATATAAAACATGTTGCATGGGAAAATTCTGAGCCTTTCTGCTTCAGTGTACATTCACTACACTTGTGTTCAGTTGAACCACACTGATGAAAAAAAAAATTAATTAATGACATAACTGAGTTTGTTGTGCCTATATACATTAACATAAAAAGGCTATTTGATACTGTACTGTATATTATTCATCATTTACTACTCTACTATTTACCAAAGAAACCCCATTTATCATTAACTGTCCTACTTACTGTATAACAGATATCTATCTGGCCACTAGATCCTGATTCCTCATTCAACATTGGGCACGTTGATACCATGTGCCCAGGCTGGCGGCATTTAAGGCACACTAACTTTCTTTCATTCTTGAGCAACCTTTCTTCTTTCCGACGTTCTCTTTGCATGATACTTTGCAGCTCCTCTTCAGATACCCCTTCCTTTCTAAGGCGACCTGCAAAATACATATTTTTAGTGTGTTTCCTTTCATATAAATCAAATTCAACAATTCATTTCAGTCTATTAGAATAATCAAAACTCCAGTAAATAATGTTCCTGTGCCAAGAAGCTTTAATTATTTCATCAATGCCTTTCTATTGCTATTTACCTCTTAATTTATTAAGTCTGTCTGCAGATTCCTTCTTGACAAAATACCCATCAAACTTAACAACTTCCGATTCCTGCCACTGCTCATTCCTATTGCTTCTGTTAGAGACATCACTTTTACTTGCTGCAATTGCTACTTCAATTTTGTTTCTTTCTTGAGGGGGATCCACTTTCGAACCACTCAGGTGCTTCTTGAGAAGATAATGCTCTCGTCTCTTTTCTTTTTTTATGCCCCTTTGGAATATTATCTGTTCTTCTCTTGTTAGCTCCGTAGAATCATTTCCATCCCCCCTTGCAGAGATAACCTCCTTCATATGTTGTTCTTTCTTCTCATCTAAATATGCCACAGCACTTTTCAGCACCCAGAAACCATCATACTGAGTCATTACATCATTTTCTTCAAAAACAATTTTCTTGTCGTCCCGTGTCTGAACATCATCTTTTGTTGCCTTTGGGCATTCAGATATCCTATGCCCTGGTTGATGACATTTGAAACAGGTGACTTCATTTCCCTTTTTTGCCCTTCCATCATTGCTTTCCATCCCTGATGGGCAATCTGCTCTCTTGTGTCCTGGCTGATGGCAATTAAAACATGTCTGGTTATCCTCTCCTTTTTTACCATATTCTCTACCTGCTGTTGGACAATCAGACATCCTGTGCCCCGGCTGATGGCAATTATAACAAGTCATTTGGTTATCATGTCTTGTCCCCCCATATTCTTTACCTGTAGGACAGTCTGCTATCCTGTGTCCTGGCTGTTGACATTTGAAACAGGTGAGCTGATTTTCGTACCTTCCTGACCCATTATCATTTCTACCCATTCCTGATGGGCAATCTGCTCTCCTATGTCCTGGCTGATGGCAATTGAAACAGGTCATTTGATTATCACTTCCCTGCCTACCAGTTGGGCAGTCAGACATCCTGTGTCCTGGTTGATGGCAACTGAAGCAGGTCATTTGATTATCACCTCCCTGTCTACCAAAGTCTCTCCCTTTTGGGCAGTCAGACATCCTGTGCCCAGGTTGATGGCAACTGAAGCAGGTCATTTGATTATCCCCTCCCTGTCTACCAAATCCATTCCCTCTTGGGCAGTCAGACATCCTGTGTCCTGGTTGGTGGCAACCGAAGCAGGTCATTTGATTATCACTTCCCTGCCTACCAGTTGGGCAGTCAGACATCCTGTGCCCAGGTTGATGGCAACTGAAGCAGGTCATTTGATTATCCCCTCCCTGTCTACCAAATCCATTCCCTCTTGGGCAGTCAGACATCCTGTGTCCTGGTTGGTGGCAACCGAAGCAGGTCATTTGATTATCACTTCCCTGTCTACCAAAGTCTCTCCCTTTTGGGCAGTCAGACATCCTGTGCCCAGGTTGATGGCAACTGAAGCAAGTGATTTGATTATCACTTCCGGTTCTACCAGATTCTTTAACTGTCATTTTTGGGCAGTCAATTCTCCGGTGTCCTGGCTCATGGCAATTAAAGCAGGTCATCTGACCATCATTTCCTGCTTTAGTATTTTCTATTCCTGCCACTGTTGGACAGTCTGCAATCCTGTGCCCTGGTTGATGGCATTTGAAACAGGTAATATGGTTCTCATTACTTGTCTTTGTTTTATCACCATCTGTCCCCATCACAGCTGGGCAGTCAGCTACCCTGTGCCCTGATTGGCGGCACTTGAAACAGGTTATCTGACCTTCATTCCCTTCCTCTGTTTTATAATCAGTGCCCATCATTGTTGGGCAGTCAGCTATCCTATGCCCTGGTTGGCGGCATTTGAAACAGGTGAGCTGACTCTCATTCCCTGTCTCTATTTTATTATCAATGGCCATCACTGTTGGGCAGTCAGCTATCCTGTGCCCTGGTTGCCGGCATTTGAAACAGGTAATCTGACTCTCATTTCCTGTGGTAGCAATTTTAGTACCTGTCCCCATTGGACAATCTACCATCCTGTGACCTGGCTGAGAGCACTTGAAACAGGTAATCAGATTATCACTGCCAGTCTTAACATCATTAGACTCCATATTTGGGCAATCGGCTATTCTATGCCCTGGCTGGTGACACCTAAAACAGGTAAGTTTGTTGTCATCATTATTAACTGTCTCCTTCATTCCCATTGTAGAATTCAATTTACATTTGTTTTTGTCCTTATCTGAAACTTTCTTGATTTCTTGTTTCCCATCTTTAGTTGTATTTTTTTTCTTCTTAACCCCTTCATTTTTGACATCTGGTAACTGATCTTGCACTGCCGCCTTCTGTTCATAGATAAGCTCAATCCTTAGCTCTCGATGTGCTTTTCGTTTTGCTTTCATCATCCTCCTCATTGCCTAAAACATGGAAGAATTTATCATTACATACATATTATAAGAAACAAAGAACTTATTTTTACTGAAATCTATCTTGATTGATAAAAAACATTCAATGACATTAGAACAGCTTAAACATGGATACTACCAGTACAGACACTGCATTCATACTACAAATATTTATGAATACATAAAATAATACTAACAAATAAAGAAAGAATAAGAAAATAAAAATCCTATTTTACTCACCTCCTTCTCTGAATGACCTTCTCCTTTGAGGGTCACCTTAAGTTGTTCCAGTTTATCTACCATCTCCTTCTTGACCCACATGTTGTCGTACCTTGTCATGCGTTGACCTTCTTCATAGGGGAGGTCAAACCAGGTTCTTTCTGTCCCATCTTTGAATACCTTAACCCTTTGACTTTTATCATTGATTACAAACTCTTTCTTCTCTTCTACTTTCCCATTATCATTCTTTTGTGCCTTTTTCTTCTTTTTCTTTTGTTTTACATTTGAACTTTTCTCATTATTGTTTTCCTCATTTTCTATTACTTTCTCTATCTCAACTTTTTCCACATTCACAGATTCATCAGCACTGCTTTTTTTCTTTTTGATTTGTACGGTATTACTGTTCTCTTCTCCATTTGCTTTGTCTAGCTTTCTTTTCTTCTTACCCTTTATTTCACCTTTCTTCCCAGCATCTCCATTGGCTTTACTGTTTGAACTTGCCAACTTCTTTTTCTTCAACATCTTCTTAACCCCTGTTGCTTCAACTGAATTTGCTTTCCCCGTCAACTGGTCTGATTTTACTTGTTCATCATTTTCTTTATCTATGTGCTCATCCTTAGCAATGCATTTTTTCTTCTTCATCTGCAAAGTATCTGCACCACTTTCATCCAACAATCTTTTCTTCTTCTTAGCAACACCTTTCTTTACACTTCCATCAGTGACTGCCTTTCCTTTTTTCTTGCCCTTCCCCACACTCTCTGCCGTTTCCTTAACCTCCGCTTTGCTTTCTGGCATTTGTGCTAGTGCCAATTCATGCCAGGGAGTGGGCTCCTCCAGGACCCGCTTGTTGGAGCCCTTGGAGCCATCAGCACGAGCAAATCTAACCATCGTTCATGAGAGTCTCTTCCCCTGAAAAGCAAAATAGGTTTACTTCTCACATATAGTAATCAGGTCAACATGAAGATAATACAAAATTATTAAGTGAAAATAATATTTTTTTTGCTGAAGGACACATGATTAACCCCATACTATGGATCCCATAATATTAAGTTTGTATTCATAAGTTTAACCCATAAATTTTAACAACCACAATTGTATCAATAGCATGTTCTTTCCAATTTCATCAAGGCCAATTTGGTCTTTGGCATTTCAAGAGCTTGAATTTAAACACCAGGAAATGTATATTCCATTGGCATATATCAAATACAGACTGCACAGTGGAGCATCTAATTTGAAAAATCTATCTCAGTTTTTCATAGCTGAAAAAATATTTTATTTCTCCCTCAAATAAGATAAGTGAGAATAAGCTTCCATGCCTATACAACACTAGTATATAAGATAAGTGAATATTGCACAAATAAAGCAAGAAAAATAACATGTTTTTTCATAAAA
>BOPN01006583.1:17500-20000 GCA_017312705.2 Penaeus japonicus
TGATTAATTTTCATTTTTACATCTTTCCCTGAAAATCTCAAGTTAGGCTACTATCAGTTTATCATATTTTAATATAGAACTAGAGCATTTTTTTCTATATATTTTTCTATTTTTTTATCACCATTATCACTATCAGTATCAGTGCCATCATTATCATCTCTCTCCCATCCTTTCTCCATTAGCAATATTTAATGTAAATCCTATTCATTTTCAGTAAACCCTGTAATGAAAGAAATTCTCCAAGATGGTAGATGTCACAGAAGATAATTTCTCTCAGCTTCTCCCACAAATCTTAGAAGACATAAAGAGAGCAGCTTTCATCTCAATGGACACTGAATTCACAGGACTCTTAGCAGATGCTGCATTTAAAGGAAGGTAAGAAGAAGTGATAAAAGGTTATTAATCTTCTATTTTACTCTTTCTTTTAAAGATAATGTTGATGATATATATCCTAATCATTGCAGTAGCATTGTAGTCATAATCACCATTATTATTAGATATTATTAATAATCAATTATAATGTTGTTACAGGTAGCTTTATTGATGATACTAGTCGCAGTAGCTGTTGTTTTTGACAGGTAGTAATGATAGTAATTTAATTGGTGTCCAAGTCCGATTGAAAAGTGTTCCGACTTTGGCTATAAAATGTGAACCATATATAAAAAACCCCATGGCCCTCTGTACTCTTATCCAGGCAGATCACTGAAATGTTTATTTTGATCTTTTCTCTAAGGAGTGATGAAGGTGATAGTTTGACATTATCCACAACTCTGGTATTTTGCTATATACTGCATCCTGGAATTGATGAAGAACTCCCAGATGATACTCTATATTGATAGTTTGGTCCTTAGAAAATTCTTGCAGGTCAAGAGAAACACAATGAGACAAGTTATCATGATTTTTTCTTATTCTATTTTATTTTTTATCGAGAAATATTTCCTGCAGTGAGAAGACAATTTGATTACGTGTGAAGGGTCAGTTTAATTAGGTACTGTCTTTATTTAATCCTTAAAGATCATGTTCATTTTATACACTGAAAGTACTGACATAACTGTGCTTTGTTTTTTTTCCCCCCAGCCTTTTCGATGATGGATTGCAAAGGTACCAGAAACTTTCTTGTAATATACGCAAATTCATGATCTGCCAGATGGGGCTTGCTGTTTTCAAGGTAAAGAGTTTTTTTGATTTGGTAGTACATTTAGTATGATACAGTTATGCACTTATTCCCTTTAGAAAGCATTATGGTTATAACTAAGATTTTGTTAATGTTTGTTTTAACAACTTCAATTGATATTGTATTTCTACTGATTTAAGCACAAAGTCACACTGAAAAAAAGAAAAAAAGAAAAGTTTTATTTGTTATTACTTTTATAAACTATTAGAATACACAGATAAATTATAAGCTTATTCTTAATGATAACAAGATGTATTTCTTGCATTTTTTTTTTCTATATTTCAGGGTATTCCTCACACGAATGGGTATACTGTGACATCATACAACTTTTACCTCCGCCCCCACTCTTGCACATCTTTTGATCCAACTTTCATGTGCCAGACGTCAAGCTTGGAATTTTTACAGAGATTTAAATTTGACTTCAATAAGGTTGGTTTTATTACTTGTTTATTATATCTAAAATTAGTTTGGTTTACATAAGCTATAGAACAAGGGATCATAGAATATGATTTTTCTTATGTATGTATTATTTTACTTTTAGAAGTTTTCCAGTTTATATGCTATAGAGTATTCCATTTATTTTTTCTTTATAATATCTGCACCAATTCAGAAACACTTCCAAGAGTACAATTATTTTCATGATATTTATGATGAGCAATTGTATATCCAGATTATTTGGCATTGTGATACATTTTTTCCAGCTTATGTTTTTAATGCAATGATGACAAAATAGATAATCTGATCTAGAGGAAGCAACAGAGAGTGAGAAACACACGGTATGCTATTCAGATATTTTGATATTGTTTCTAACTCGTGGAAGGAAGTTTGTTATACACTCTACAAATGGCAGCAGAATTCTGGCAGAATGCTAAGGGAGTGACATGATGGCAGGATATTGCTTGCATGAAAGACAAGCCAGTAATGTGATGTTACCTTTATATGTCTGTTGTTAATTGCATTCATTTTTATCCTCAGTGGTTGTATGGAGGCATAACCTCAATGAATACTGATGAAGAAAATGAACTATGCAAAAGTTTGACATCTATTTTCGAGGGTCAAAAGATAGTTGAGCTTCCATATACAGTAGGTATAGTTGCAGATGCAGTGTGATTTGTTATCTATTTACTCATGTAGTTATGCAGAGAACTGATGATGACTGGCATGTGTGTGTGTGTGTGTGTGTGTGTGTGTGTGTGTGTGTGTGTGTGTGTGTGTGTGTGTGTGTGTGTGTGTGTGTGTGTGTGTGTGTGTGTGTGTGTGTGTGTGTGTGTGTGTGTGTGTGTGTGTGTGTGTGTGTGCGTGTGTGTGTGTGCTTGTGTGCATGCA
>BOPN01006583.1:25000-32500 GCA_017312705.2 Penaeus japonicus
TGCTGTATTATGCATATTGATTAGATAAGCTGGACACTTGCTTACCAATTTAAACACAAAAGAAGCTTTTCTCATTATGTTGACATTGCAATGTTTTCTTTAGCTTTACAACTTCAAAGTAGTTGTATTTCCTTGTATTCCAGTTCTCTATAATATTTTTGAATACTTGTGTTTTAAAGTATTTCAATTCCAAGACATTGGTTATAAGCACTTCCCCCTTTCCCAATTTTTTCATATGACTTAAATTACAAGCTTAATATGAGGTAGGAGAATTTTCTTATCATATTGTGCATAATACTGTATGTATAGTAAATATCATTTGTATACCTTTTCAGCACAAGAGAGATTTTGAAAACTTTTAGAGAAGGTGGTAGCTTAAAGGCTTCAAGATATAGTAAACTGAAGCATTCATCCTTCATAAGATCTCTGGCTTGGTGAGTAATTATTAACAGATACATTTGTGCATTACATTTCTTGATATTTGAGAAGTAATGAACTTTGAAGTTTTTCAGTAGCATGTTCAGCATATTTTGCATAATAAGATCTTAAAAATAATTTCTGGAATTTGACAGAATTGCAATTTATTTGAATTAGATGTGGCTACTTAACTGACTTTCTTGCAGTGAAGACCACGTATGTGTTTATTACATTTATTATTTAGATGAATGACAATGGTATTAATTTTAAAGTGTTGAGATACCCTCTCTCTCTCTCTCTCTCTCTCTCTCTCTCTCTCTCTCTCTCTCTCTCTCTCTCTCTCTCTCTCTCTCTCTCTCTCTCTCTCTCTCTCTCTCTCTCTCTCTCTCTTGTTTTTTTTTTTCTCTCTCTCTCTCTCTCTCTCTCTCTCTCTCTCTCTCTCTCTCTCTCTCTCTCTCTCTCTCTCTCTCTCTCTCTCTCTCTCTCTCTCTCTCTCTCTCTCTCTCTCTCTCTCTCTCTCTCTCTCTCTCTCTCTCTCTCTCTCTTGTTTTTTTTCTCTCTCTCTCTCTCTCTCTCTCTCTCTCTCTCTCTCTCTCTCTCTCTCTCTCTCTCTCTCTCTCTCTCTCTCTCTCTCTCTCTCTCTCTCTCTCTCTCTCTCTTGTTTTTTTTCTCTCTCTCTCTCTCTCTCTCTCTCTCTCTCTCTCTCTCTCTCTCTCTCTCTCTCTCTCTCTCTCTCTCTCTCTCTCTCTCTCTCTCTCTCTGTCTCTCTCTCTCTCTCTCTCTCTCTCTCTCTCTCTCTCTCTCTCTCTCTCTCTCTCTCTCTCTCTCTCTCTCTCTCTCTCTCTCTCTCTCTCTCTCTCTCTCTCTCTCTCTCTCTCTCTCTCTCTCTCTCTCTCTCTCTCTCTTGTTTTTTTTTCTCTCTCTCTCTCTCTCTCTCTCTCTCTCTCTCTCTCTCTCTCTCTCTCTCTCTCTCTCTCTCTCTCTCTCTCTCTCTCTCTCTCTCTCTCTCTGTGTCTCTCTCTCTCTCTCTCTCTCTCTCTCTCTCTCTCTCTCTCTCTCTCTCTCTCTCTCTCTCTCTCTCTCTCTCTCTCTCTCTCTCTCTCTCTCTCTCTCTCTCTCTCTCTCTCTCTCTCTCTCTCTCTCTCTCTCTCTCTCTCTCTCTCTCTCTCTCTCTCTCTCTCTCACACACACACACAAACTGCTCTATTGATGAACCACGATAATTATAGTATATGAATGTTTATTTTATTGCAGGTCAGGTGCATTAGTGTCTGCTGGTTTAAGTAGCTGGCTCATCTACAGCACATTTAAGAAGGCCTCTTCCTGAAATATTATATGAATATAGAGAAAATGGGAAGTAATAGTATTTTTACTATGTTCTACTATGGAGTCATTGTATGAGTGTATGAAATATGTATGTAAATAATAGATGCAATAAATGAGTAAATATATTACAAATGTGTATAATCATTGTTAAACAAATATTTTGTTAAACGTTTTTAGTGTGCATGTGTATTTTGTGCATATGTAGGCTTCTCTCTTAACAACCAGTTTTACACAGTAATAGCTAAGGTATGATATTAATAAACACAAATCATAGGATTTAACTGAATCAGCAGATGAATTTTTTATGTTTCAGGAAACATAAATAATGACCAATCATTGAAGGAGGATTGAATGAGGAGCCACAAAAGAGGCATATGTGTTTATAACATTAGTTATTCATTCAAATTTGATTTGTCAATGTAGTTGGTGATCATTTTCCCTGTTTTATTATATATTTTGATATATATTAGATCTAGTTTCATTCAAGTTGTAATTTTGCATACATATTTTAGTGAGTGATAAATTGATTGTTTTTCACCAGTTAAGAAATATATTTATTTTGTGATTTCAAAATACTTTAATCAATGGCATTTTACCATATGGGATACTCCATCAGTTATTGTAACATCTAACAGTTATTTTGTACTAGATGACTGATACATTTAGTATATTTACATTGTAAATACTAAATTGTTTTTGGAACAGCTTTAAGTAGCAATTTTCTTTTGATTATTTCATATTTAACTGATTTAGCAAAATGCAAAATAATATGCAAACAATTGTTTCATTAGCATTACCAATGTTCTAGAAATATGGAATTCCTAATTATCAATCAAAGATTTCATATAGTGTCTAGTGTGTTGAATTTGATGTATATTATTTAAATCTACTTAATATGCGTACACAGCCCTCAGCCACTTCAGATAAAATATCTGTGCAATATTATAAATATTTTGACGCCATTAAATTGGTTGTATTCATATCTCTAAAATTCAGTAATAGTTCAAATACATAGTGTTATAGATTTTGCCAGAATACCATGGTTTGTCATTTTGTTTTTTATCATAAAATATGTTATCACATTTAACAGTTTCAGTATGATAAATCATATCATAAAGTCTTTCTAGGTATTGAACAAAATATAAATATATTGATATTTTTTTTTTTTTTTACTTAGAAGATTACCTTGAAAATGTTGATCCCTAATTTTACTTGCATTATATAAAATAAATCAAACTAGTAAAGGTTAATGTCATCTTAGCATAAAGATCAAAGGTACGGTAGTAGGATAAACAGGATATGACAGTAATTGAAAGTTCATTACTTGTAAAAGATAAACAAAACAGAATTTTAAGCTTATCCTTACATTCCCAGAATATAGATTAACAGTTTATTGTCTAGTAATTTAACAGAACATGCAAATAACCTTAAAAGAAAATATATAAAAGTACCAAAGAACAAATGTCACATATGCACATAGAAAACACTTCAAAATGAAGATCCAATTCTAAAATCAAATTGTATCAAATGAAGAAAAGTAGGATATCACTACAGAAAAAAAGGGCAAGTTCAATACTATATCTGTGCAAACATAGATAGACTGAGGACAGTGCAAATATTTGTATTTCTAAATAATGGGGCCAATACAGTTTTTCAAAGGACACTGACAGAAAGTGATGTTGCCAGCAAGGTGTGGTTATTAAAAATGTCAGCCACTGATAGAATTACAATCGGTATGCGATAACCATACCATCTGGACAGGGCAGCAACCCTTCATACACATGATATATAATGATAGTTTCAAGAACTCTGAAGTAAATTCCTACATGAAACAGTGGTGAAGGGTAGTGACTAAGCTGAGCAGGTATTGAAGACAACTTATAGTCTGTACTCCTTGTTTATCTAGTAAGTGCCAGAATGGAGTGGAACAGCTGATCTGCCCCAAGGAAGGGAGCGAGATTTGTCCAACAGGAGATGGTAAAGATATGGAGATATGGGGTATCAATGTGTCACAGGCCAGAATCAGTGACAAACAAATGTAGGTTAATAATGGTAGGCCATGTGACCCACAGTAAATCATTTATCTACCAACACGAAAACATTGTTGACGGAAAGGTCCTTTAAGTGTCCTGTGAGGAGGTATACAGGATCTATAGACCCATGGATATAGGTGCACTGGATTCGCCAGCACGACTCAGTAGAGAAAGACCATGAGCCTCAAAAAAAACTTGTAGGAACATGGATGAGCCATGACCCACAGTGATCCCTACAGTGGTCATGGAGAATTTAATCCTAAGAATATGTAAGTAGAGTTTAAATTTTTAATAATAATATGTTCCCAGCACCTTTATTATACAATATAGAGTATCCCCTACACTAAACTGTTTATACTGACATACTACATGTGGTAGAAGTGACCATGGAGAACACATACAAGTAAACACCTCATGACACTAAAGAAATTGAGTATATTTCTATATTAAAGTATGTATATATAACCATATTCTTGTTAACAGGGCCTACCAATGTGAAGTCCATATGCTCCCACTTATAAAGCCATAACCTAGTGTATAATAGAATAAATAAACGGGGAATGGAGACAGAAGAGAAATCAGTGTCCTGTGTGATAGTTACTTTATTAGATTCCAAAAAGAGGAACATGAAGAATTCATGTTTTCTCGCAAACAGTTCAGATCTACGAGACTGTAGTGGTAATGTCACTGACAGAGTGAATGCAACCTTTCACTGTTGTGTATGTGTATGTGTGTGTTTGTAATAAGGCATAATAATAACAAATATGTGAACAAATTCACAAGGAAGCAGCTTTGAGTAGCAGAGAATGATAGCAATAACTATGTGACAAGGATAAAACATAGAGAATAAATGGTAATGACAAGACATTAGTAATGTTGAAGTATGTAACAGTGAATACTCACATTGTACACCTACATGAGAACTGGTGGGAAGGAGTAATGTGTAACTTTATACATACAAGATGGGTTGTGCTGAGAGTCAATTCAACAAGTCACCTGCAGCACTCAGTCAAGTAAAAATGAATTTTGCTTCATTCCTTTTAATTCCACTTCCTATTTACATTTTGTAGAGGACTTTAGTACTTGAACAAAGTGTAGTCAAGCAAATAAGGCCTCCCCCTCACCCGCTAAAATTTTGTTCGTAACTGACATTCTAGAAAAGAAATATTTAAAATGTATTTGTTACATTTTCGGATAGTTATAGGTTTAGTATATACTTGCATTGTATACATCAGGGTGGTTTAACTTCAACATCGTGGACCGGTTCATTTCAGGGCCAAATTATATCATTATCAATCAAGGTGCAAGTTCTGCCATTTGATTTTGATTTGATTTTGCCCTCATAATTTTTGTGAAGGAATATAAAATCGATCAGTACTACCTCATACGCATGTATAAAATACGTTGATCTGGTGCACCACACCTCCATCTCCCCACCTTAGATGTACACACACACACACACACACACACACACACACACATACACATACGCACACGCACACGCACACGCACACGCACGCGCACACACACACAACACACACACACACACACGCACACGCACAGCACACGCACACGCACACGCACACGCACACGCACGCGCACACACACACAACACACACACACGCACTCGCACTCACACTCGCACTCACTCAAAAAAAATCAATGACCAATGATCTTTGAGTAATAGGAAAATTAATGATATGTTCCATAACAAAACATTATAATCCTTTTATTGAAATATGAGCAAAATATCCATTAAAGATACACAATAAATAATACACAAATGAAGCTAACTTGCACAAGTAGTATCCATGATAAATATAAACCCGTGCACAATAGAACACCTACTTTATATTACAACTTGTAGTAAACAAACAAGTGAGACGACCATTATTACTGTGAAAAGCAACTGATCAAATAAAAAATAAACAGAGCTATTCTAAAATACTGGTTGGAAAGAGACATACTTGGGAGGCAATGGAATAGTAGAAGAGAGAGAGAGTGCATAATATCAAGTTAAACAATTTCCAATATGAATGTAAGTCATATTTTTTTCTGAGACTCACTAGCAGAATAATAATTGAATTTTTCTTACAGTTATATATCTATAAGTCAAGACTAGTCGAAAATCTAAACCAAAACAAGAAAAATATAAACTTATGTATGTGTGTGATTATACAGGGAATTACGTGTGTGTGTGTGTGTGTGTGTGTGTGTGTGTGTGTGAATGTGATGTATGTTATCTAATTGAAAGGCCTGTATTCTATTTTAGTTTCAACACAAAAGCTTCTAGCACCTTCTTACTAGAATCATAATATACATAAAAAATTAAATACTCTTTAAAGTATTCACACACTGTCTTAATACTGATTTCTCTTATTAGCAAAACTTAAAACATAAATTAACCAGCTCTCAGACTTGGACATTTCCTTTAAGTATATTCTGTTTTTAATTAAAATATTTTTCTTACATTCACATTGCTTGGAAAATGACTTGCACCTAACTAACACCATGCCTTGAAATATTGCATCTAATAACTATGTGTGAGATTTATGCTTGAGCACAAGAGATACAGTACAGATTCTCATTATTACACTAATTCCTCAGGTCTGATTGCCCAAGAGTAAAAGCTTATATAAATGATACTATATATCAGATATCTTGTGCTTCTTTAATATTCCACTGGAACATTATACATTATATACCAAGTACTTCCTCTGAGTAAGGGGTACCACAAGGGCATTCAAAAACTACTGTTAACCCATCCCCGACGGGGGCATTCTAGCCTTGAATGTCCAAATGCCGGGGCGTTCGAATTATTAGGCCTAAATCAATTGAATGGCTGGCACAATACTGTGCCGCCCGGCAACTGGGCTTTTGAATGCGCGGTACAGTACTGTACCACCCGTCCAGAGAGGGTTAATCATCACGCAGTATTGAATCACGCTCTGTCCCCATTTTACTATTGTCATAATTGGATGTTCTTGTGACTGATTCTCGTCTTACCCAACATTGTTGTGTGCACATCATGTCATTCTTTCTCTTTCACTCTATCTCTCTCTGATATTTCTTTTGGCTTTATCTCTATTATCTTCTATTCCAGTCTACTGTACTTGCTCGCTCTCTCTTTCTCTTTCTTTTTCTCTCTTTCTTTCTCTCTTTCTCTTTCTCTATCTCTCTCTCTTTCTCGTTCTCGTTCTTTTAGCTCTCTTTCTATGTCTTTTTTCTACCCCTTCCTCCCTCCTTCCATTCTTTCCCTCTTCTTTTTGCTCTCCCTCTCTTTCTCTTTTATTTCCTCTCTCTACTTTCCATTCTCTCTTCATTTAACTTTATTTTAAAACCAACCAGAAAGTGTGTTCTCTTCCCTACATATTTAAGAATATTTTCTTCAACCAACACTACACAAACTGATTTTCTGCATACCCTTATATTCTTTCATGTAAAATAAAAAGTACTAAGTTTATTCAATTTCAACTTATGGTAACAAATACACACATGAAACACATGTTAAAGTATTATAAAATGAAAATGGAATGCTTGATCTTGTATCATATATCATGAAGGAAGTTTTTTTTTCTCACATGAATACATTATAGCAGCTTTAGTATAAAGAAATATCTCAACATTTGATGAATGTATAATTTTGTCCTCCTTGAAATATCAAGTTGAAATATATTCTCTTCCACAACAAAATCCATGGATACTATCATCTTTCATCTTTATC
>BOPN01006583.1:42500-62500 GCA_017312705.2 Penaeus japonicus
AACATATGATGAATCACTGATAATCCTCCATGGCTTGCGGAAGAGGCTCACATCCAGGGGCGGGTTGTGAGACTCATTATAGTCCACCAAGTGCTTACTGGCCTGTGGGGAAGGGGACATAAAAGACTGAAATACCTTTGCATATTTTTGTAAACTTACCAACAAGTTCTTAGGAAAGTTTTATATTATTTAACCTACTTTTTAATCAACATCTATAAAAATGCCATCTGACGTGTAAATGCCACACTTCTTGTTTTATACATACTTATAATAACATCCAGAGTATTAATGACCTTATCATAACACTTACCAAGTAGAGCAGCAACCTGGTCTTTTCCTCCTCATTCATGTCCTCACCAATCATGAGTGGGAAGGCTGTGCTGTATTCATTGACATAGGTGGCCAGCAGGGTTGAGCAAAGCACTCCATCCACCCCCCAGCGGTTCAAGATGGATGCTGTAAGTGAATGAGCATTTCTTTCAACTTGAGGCATAATGTCACATATGTCTACATCTGTATGGATCTTAGAAGCAATTCAGAAGTTATATGAAAAAATTGTGTTTTTCTTTTTCTTCTTTCCCCTTTTTGCAAGAATTTAACCATACAATACTGTCATTACTAGAAATAAAATCTGAACAATAAAATGTTATGGAGATTTTCAGATTTAATTCTGAAATTATGTTCAGTTTAATTCATTAACAATTAATCATATTCTCTATTACAATATATACAGCACCTAACATCTCATTAAACAATGTATTTTTCAGTGCTTGTCCTTTGTAATGAACTTGAAAACAATAACTTCCATGTGGTATAAATAATCCATCTTACATTTGAATGCTGGATCTTCATTCAGCCACTGGTGAAGTACCTCAACCGACTGCTTGCACATAAGAGCTGGGTAACGACTACTCAGAAGTTTCTCCAGCAGACTGTTGCCCAAGTTACCACTGAGCTGTGTCTCACTGTTAATGAGAAAAGAATAAAATATAAATGTATATGAATACATATATCATAGATAAATGTTCTTTGCTAGTTAAATGGTGTAATTACTATAAGCAATTTAAAAAAATAATAATAAATAAAACTTACTCAGTAGTAATGATCTCATCTCTTAGGCGTCGAATGATGGTGACAGGTCCAGGATACCTAGAGAGCTGGGCCCCTGGTGTAAGGTTGAAGTGGTTGCGAATAGCAGCAGTCACTATACCTTCCATGCATGATGGCATTCGCATTACAGCCAAAGGCATAACATCATCAAAAGTGGCATCCAGAATCAGTCCTCCAAGCTATAAACAATGAAAGAAATTACTGAAATCACTCGGGTAAATTTCGCATAATATATCTAACCCTGTGACCAACCTCATCAAGTGCTATATCCTAAAACTTTTTTCCCCCTTTTGTTATTGCTTCATTCAAATACACCTCTTTCAAATTTCCCAATTCAACAGAAAGCCTATTTTCATCACCTTGTTAAGTAATAATGCTCAGTCTTTGCAGCTACCTTTTCATTATCATTATCATCATCATCCTCAACGTCAATATTGATATTGATATTATTCATGTTTTCATTCTTATCATCATCAGCAGTTACTGAATAGATTTTTTTATCAACAATTTGAAACTGCCACAACAATTTGAAACCGTCACAAAATGCACTTACCTGTGGATAATTCATGGCCATCCAAGTGCTTGTATATCCCCCTATACTCCAGCCATAGACAATGATATCTTCTGGCTTGAAACCCAGTTCATGGAGAGCATAATGCATGACCACATCTGCAGCATTCTGTTCTTGGCTTGGGTATGGTGAACCCTTTAAGGAACAAATATTTTTTTAAAACCTTTTCAAAGATTCAATGAATAACAATTGAAAGTATTTAGTTTACTTTTGTTCGATGAATGGCAGTTTTCTCTCATGCGTCCTCTATCTTGAAAACACATTTATTTTGATTAAGAAATCTATATACAATCTAACTTATTTTTTACATTAATGATATCAGCTTAAAAAACAATCCTCAGAACATACCGTGCTGCCTCCAAATCCAGGGTGATTCCATCCTAAAACTGAATATCCAGCATCCAATGGAACAGTCATTATTCCTAGCTCATAGAAGCCAGCATTTCCTTCACAGCAAACCACCAATGTCTTCCCATTAGGATATTCACCACTGGAATAATTTGGGATTTTAGAGATCAAGGCTAATAAAAAATAAACCAGTACTAACTACATGATAAATTACCAACTCCTTTTATCAACATCATTATTCTTTCATGGGAAATGGATTACACTACACTTCTAGTTCTTGCTTCAAATATCAATAAAACAAAAACATAAATAAACAAGTGAAGTGACTTCAATGACCTACTGTTTTCTTCTGTCGACAAGCATTGTGTCAATACTATTTCCATCCCGTGTTGTGACCTTTCTTCTTTGTCCTCCTTGATGTAATATCAATTTTTCTCTTCCTTTCATGAGAAGTTGCCCTGGTAATCATGAACTTTTGTTATATGCTATGTACTATAAACATAAAAATACATGAATAAATCCAAAGGTTTATAATATGATTTAGAGACGTATATCTATTAACTATTATTGTGCAATTTTGGCTTACCTATGATGGTCTGGAACCATTCTGAGCAGCCAGGGTAGATCAGCTGTTTTCCAATCAGGAATGTGAGAAGTGATGCCATAATATCAATGGGTAACATCATTATCCTATTGAGTATTCCTCTTTTTCTTCGAACTAAGCTCATACCAACGACATATATTCTGTTCTTCTTTTCATCCCTGTAAAGAAAATTCACTAATTCACAAATTCATCTAAATAAAAAAAAAAACAAGCAATATTTCACAAATGAATAATAAAACAGCTATTTTGCAAATTTTCTTAACCAAGATTACTTTTTTTTTTTCAGATTTTTCTCTAGTCCTCTCCTCATTTCTTTCTCCTTTTCCTTCCCCATCCTATACCTTTTGCTTCCCTCTCCCTCGCTTTTTTTTCCTTTTTAACTGCCTCCCTATTCCTTAAACCTTTTTCCATACTTAATTTCATCCTCACTTTCAATATTACACACTCAATTCTATTCAGACTCTAATCTATTTTCAGTCTCTCTCATCCCTCAAACTCCCTTTTTCTCTCTCCTGTTCTATTCACTTTCTCCTTATATTTCCCCATTTCTAACTGATAAACAGTAAACTTACGGGACTCCACTTGCCCAATCAAAATTGACTGGCCACGCTGAGAAGTCAAATTCATAGTTCTGTATAGCCTCCTGGAAGTGTACAGCAAAATTAGTTTATCAATATTTCATCAGGATATATTCTAGAAAAACTAACAGACCCTAATAAAATTTCTGATGAGAGGGAATGATGAATTGAAGAAAGGCATTTATAAACTCTCATTATTATATGTAATATGTCCAGTTTAGCAAAAACAACTAACAGCTAACACCTTAAATATCTTACCATGTCTTCAAGAGAAGGTCTGTAATTTCCAGCCTTATTCAGCACCTTTATGAATGTCATGTAGGTTGGGTTAAATCTCCTGCCAAATCCCCGAATGATCATAGCCACTATCAGCAGCAGTCCGAGACCAGTTCCATACTGCAATAATAAAAATTAAAATAACAAAAGCTATGGAGTTTTTAAAATAGATCAACTTTCAACAAACTTTTCTAACAGGAGTTATTTTCATAATGATATTTAAGGATAATCCAGTTTATCTTCTAGTAAGGGAAAATTTTGAAATCATATTAACTCATTAACTCAATGAATTATCCCTCACAGATATACTGATATACAAATTTCAAGGAAAATAAAATCACTTTTAGAGTAAACCACAACATATTAGATACTATAGATCAATACTTAAGTGGCAAGGAGGCAGCTTTAGAAGTTTAAGCTGTTTAAAATATAAACATCAACTATTATGCAGTAACTTTAATTCATAGAAATAACTAGTATTAATGTCCTTCCTATATTCACATTCACTCAATAATAACAGGACCAAAATTAAACAGAATATTAAAGAAATGATAAAATCCTTTACATCATCATCTCATCTGCCTGTAATGGGCCAGCACTATACTTCAGCCATGAAACTCAAATCTATTTGCTGGTGGAGGTGAGACTGAATCAGGAGATTGAACCAAGGAGTTGTGGTATTGTATGAGGAATTCAGGAATGGCAAAGAAGTATTGAGGGTGGTGCAGGATATGTATAAGGACAGTGTGACAATGGTGGGGTATGCAGCAAGAATGAAAGGCAGGTTCAAGGCAGAGGTGTGTTTGAATCAAGGATCCCCTCTGAGCCCTTTCTGATTTACACTGGTGACGGATAAGGTTGACAGACATGTATAGACAAGAGTTTCCATGTACTATGATGTTTGTTTAATAACATTGTGATTTATAGTGAGAGGAGAGAGCAGGTTGGCAAGAGCGGTATGTAGTGGAGAGAAGGGGAATGAAAGAGACAGAGTATCTATGTGTGAATAAAAAGGAGGGGTGGCAGTACAATGTGGTTGCAAGAAGTAGAGGTGATGAATATGGATGAGTTTAATTACTTGGTGTCTACCGTTTAAAGAAATGGAGGGTGTTGTATATGGGTGAAGAGAGTACAGGCAGGGTGGAGAGGAGGAGTAACTTGCAATAGCAGGGTTTGCAGGGTGAGATAATCTGTGATGTACGGCTTGAAGGCAGTTACACTCACAAAAAGACAGGAAGTTGAGCTGAAGGTGGTAGAGTTAAAGATGCTACAATTATATCAAAGTTCAGGTTTGACAGCCAGGAGAAAGTGAAAGAGGTGAGATTGTGATGATTTGATTATGTGCAAAGGAGTGATGCAGGTATGTGATGTGAAGGATGGAACCACTAGGCAGGGGAAGAAGAGGAAGGTCAAAGAGGAGGCTATGTGAATGTTATAAGGGAAGATGTGTCAGTGACTGGTGTAATATAAGAAGATGCAGAGAAAAGCGTGAATTGGAGATGGCTGATTCACTATTGCGAAAAAGAAAGAAAGAAAGAAAAAAAAAAAGACATATTCTATAGTTCCAATAAGTTTTCAGTGACAGTTCTCTCAGTACTGTATACATTACCTTGGCTGCAGTGATGTAGCTTGAGTATTCCCACTGATATACAGAATAAGCAATAAATGGAGAAGCGAAGTAACCAATATTGTACATGATGTTCAGCTGTAGGAGGTAAAGAATATAAATTCTAAATTACATTGCGCACATTATGTCTTTCAAAAATTATTAGGAAAGAAGGACATACAATTCTTTATGCAGTAATATACCATGCCATTAATTGCATATTCATTAATTAATTACATCATCAATATCACTTTGAAATCATGAGGGTAACTAGATAATTAAATGATATCTACAAAAAGGTTTCTTTTATATGATGATACAAAAATTTCATCCCCTTTTTTTAAATTAGGAAAACCTTGTCACAAACAAAACATTACATTCAAGTAGTAATTGAGAAAGAAAATTATAAGCAGCAGATGAGCTGCAATGAGGAAACATGCAAAACTGGAGCCCAATATCAAAGCATGTGGTATACAACTTACCCCTTTCATGATGTTGTTCCCAAACTGTTCCAGTGCATTAGCAACATATGGAATGACCTGTAATGAGATATGCCAATTAAGGTACTTGCTTCATTACAGTCTTGTGGCAAATAACATACATTGCAGTTCCCAACTAAAATGTTCTTTCCTTATTATCTCGTACCTTTTCTGCATTACTTAACAAATTACAAGTATGTGCCGATTCAAAATCAAATAGATTAAAATATTTCATATATTACTGAAAAAAACAAAGCTGTTCTTTCTTACAATATTACTTCTGTATGCAACAGATATTCTATAGTTATAACCATCCTCACTGTAAGATACTCACTATAAATACACTCTGAATGAATTGAGTCATATTCAAACAAATGACATTGTTAAGATTAGTCATAATACATCAGGATGCAATCATATCAACAATGTACTAGGAAATAATCTCTCAATCTGATAAATACTTTCTAGATCCAATGACTAGTTTTCACATTTGAACTAA
Source organism: Penaeus japonicus (assembly GCA_017312705.2). Classification (NCBI taxonomy): domain Eukaryota; kingdom Metazoa; phylum Arthropoda; class Malacostraca; order Decapoda; family Penaeidae; genus Penaeus; species Penaeus japonicus. Next base: position 48,572 of record BOPN01006583.1, read on the forward strand.
GGTAAATTTTCTGAACAACGCCGCGTTACGAAATACCACAAAAGTTGTATCGATGGATTCCTCTCAACCTCTACTATTTATATATGGTGAAATTAATGAGCGCTTGCACCCCTGGAGCCCACAATCTGGGTCCCGATAGTAGGGGTGGGCATGAAGTAGATCAGGGAAATTACGGGGTAAAATGTTACGAAATACCATAAAAATGGTATCGATGGATTCCTGTCAACCTCTACTGTTCATATATATAGTGGAAATCATTCACGATTCCACCTCTGGACCCCACAATCTGGGTATCTTTTTAAAGGCACTTTGTGCTACCTCATCCTACTTCGGGGCATATTTCGTGTGCAAAATCTTAACCCAATGACCTACCTAACTTTGCCTAGTTTTGAATTAATCCCTAGCCAAGGGGGGGTTTCACCCCCCCTGGACCCCCTCCTTTTTAGGGCACTTCGTGCAACATACCGTGTGCAAAATACCCCGAAACACCACCATCCTCGCCCTGAAATTTAAACATGGCTGTGTTTGCGTATTTACGGCTAGCAACAAGCTGTGGACTGGAAACCCCCAATGAATTACCTGCATGTGCTGTTATGTTCTCTCGATAGATGGCGCAATATTCCCCATTGTTTCCAATATAATTATAGAGTGCCCAATATTGAAGGGTCGCATCATTATCGGTCCTAGTTTCCTATCCTGAGGAATATATGAGACGAAGACTCAGTTGCTGTCATCATGGTGCAGTGTGAAGGTTGTTCGTGGTCGCGGCATTTTCATCTACAGAACTAATTACGCATCACAAGTACCGCTAAGTGCCCTGAATAGGGGAGATCCACAGGGGGGGGTAGCCCCCTCTTCGCAAAGGCTGACTTTAAAACTAGGCAAAGTGAGGTAGGTAGTTAAGGGTTAAGGTTTTTCGTGATACCGAAGTAGCACGAGGTAGCACGAAGTGCCTTAAAAAGGGGGGGGGTCCAGGAGGGGACAAAGCCGCTCCTTGGCTAGGGCAAACTCCAAACCTAAGCAAAGTTAGGTAGGTAATTGGTTCAGATTTTGCATACGAAATATGGCCGGAATTCATATTTTAACCCGCAATTTCCCTGATCTACTTCATGTCGTTCCCTACTATCAGGACCCAGATTGTGGGCTTCAGGGGTACAAGCTCTCATTAATTTCACTATATATGAATAGTGGAGGTTGAGAGGAATCCATCGATACCACTTTTGTGGTATTTAACGACGCGGCGTTGTTCGGAAAATTTACCTGAACTAACTTGGGTTTTCGATTCAAAATGTTTAAGATCACGAAAATTATAAAACACGAAATCAGTGAACGTAAAATCAATACAGAATTAACATACACACACATATATGAATCTCTTACGTCTTTCCCTCACTCGTTTTATGAAAGAACGACAAAAGAAGTGAAAACGCTCAACATATCTCGCAAACACTTTAATTTACCGACAATATACTCAAATACGACAAACATATCCCCCGCAAGTCTCTCCAAATCATGTGATCAATCACACAGAAAAGGCTCTTGACACGACCTCCGCTTACCTGTTTCCCTGCCCTGACCTGCCCGTACACGCTGTAGAGGCGAGGCCCCACTAAACAGCTCCAGAACAGAGACATGGTGAGTGGGCGGCTGCTGTCAGATAATTTTAAAGGCTTTTTGGACTGACAGCCTGCACTGCTTCGGCCGGATTGCGCGACTGTGTTATTGTGGGAAGCTTCGCGCGGCCGCCGATAGAGGGCTCTGGCGCGACTGTCACTCACCTGTGTGCATGTGTGTGCGTATGTCTGTGTTTTCGGAATGTGGGGGCTAGGGTGGTGAATGCCCCTTTGAAGGGATTAGAATAATAAAGTTGTGTTTAGGATAGAATATGGGAACTGGGATTTGAGTGTGTGCGTGGGTGTGGTTAGAGAAGGGGTAAATCTGCGTGTATAATGAACCAGTGTTTGTGGGATGAGAGCTGAGTGTGTGTGTGTGTGTGTGTGTGTGTGTGTGTGTGTGTGTGAGTGCAGTAGAGGGGGGGGGGGCTGTCTGGTTGATGAGGATGCATGTATCAGGTAGTACGGGAAGTATAAGTATGGCAGGAGAGAAGGGATCTAAGAACAAGAGAAAGATGTTTGATCGAAAGGAAGAAAAGGTGAAATTGGCATGAGGAACCGTGGAGGGGGGTGACTGAGACAAAGGGGGAAAGGAATAACCGCACCACACCTGCAGACTCTCAGAGAAAGAGAGAGGCTAAAGAAAAAAAAAATGCTTTCTCTCTCTCTCTCTCTCTCTCTCTCTCTCTCTCTCTCTCTCTCTCTCTCTCTCTCTCTCTCTCTCTCTCTCTCTCTCTCTCTCTCTCTCTCTCTCTCTCTCTCTCTCTCTCTCTCTCTCTTTCTTTCGTGCATACACATGATCCTACAGTCCATCCCTTTCTTTTTCTCCCATTTTTATAACAGGTATTTGAAAATAGAGAGCATAAGCCAAAATATAGTGACTGAGTTTCTCTCTCTCTCTCTCTCTCTCTCTCTCTCTCTCTCTCTCTCTCTCTCTCTCTCTCTCTCTCTCTCTCTCTCTCTCTCTCTCTCTCTCTCTCTCTCCAACGGATATACCCTTAATAGATATAACACAATTTTACTATTATTAATTATATCTAATATTAATGTCTGCATTATCTTATCCATTAAATATTACCGAGATATGTAATCATACACTATACTCTATGTACAGATTCTTATATACATTATAATGTATACTCAATCATATTATTCATATTATCTTCCATGCAATTCAATTTGCATCATACATATCTCATTACAATATATACACATGTATGTCAGGTCACTGCTCGTCCAAATGTTTATTCATCCATTCCTGTCATGGTAGACCTATCTGAACAGACCTCGTCATGTTATTTTTTTTCTTCTGATTGGGGACATTCTGCAGCAAAAAGGCAGAACGCATTAACTCCAAAATCCATGTTTTGAGAAAATCGATGTTAAAGGTTTGGCTGCATGTATATTTACTCCTATCATTGTTATCGATATACAAAACTGACCATACCTTTATTGACATTCAGACACCATGATGGTTGTATCGTCTTCGTCTTTAAATGACGATTCCACAGATACCAAATCTATAAAAATCGCATTTTTGGAGTTAATGCGTTCTGCCTTTTCACTGCAGCATTGGTGCGAGATCATGGTACTGCTGCCTTCCCTTGCCATTGCTGCATTGCAAATGGGTAACTGGTGTCATTAAACCATTGTTACAGTGCATGACAATGCAGAAAGACCATCATTACAATGCATAGAAATGCAACTCTGAAGCCAGACAGAACACTATATATCCTCTTTCCCTCTCTGATTCATAAAACGAAATCTTATACTATCATGATCTATAGTCAAGATAGATTTCTCGATGCAACTTATAGAATGGGTTATACTCTCTCTCTCTATCTATCTCTCTCTATCTATCTATCTCTCTATCTCTCTGTCTGTGTGTGATTGTTATCCGGGAGAAAAGAACGTTCTTTGTTAAATTCAAAAATTTCAGATTGACGAAAATATTCGTCACTGGATTAAACTCTCCTGGGATTCAAGTGGGAATGAATTACTGATTACCCAAAAGATACTGTATCGTCCATGGACACAGATTGTTACATCTGATATGCGAAATATAGTATGTCATGCAAATATCATCTTATGGCAACACTAATGAAATAGGAGGAAAACTTTTGAGGGTGAAACGGCGTGGCGGGGGAAGGAGCGCGGTGAATGACAGGAAATTACAAGATGCCATCTGTCTGTTTTTTAAAGTATATTCGTAGCATTAATCTTGTATATAAGAAACTAAAGCTGAAGAACAAACATCTAGATTTTCAGGTGATACAATTCACTCAATATATATGTAAAAAAAGAAAGTAATTAGATAAGAAATGGAGGAAAACTTTCCAAGGATGCATTTTTTGTCTGAAATATTTTTTTCTTCATTTTTCCCATATTATTTTAAGCAAACGCATGTACACAATTCAACATTGCATTGGAGTATATATCTTATAGATAACACCAACGAGAATTCTGAGTGAATATAATAGAAATGGATTTCACAGCATGTATTTTATGAGGCTCGTCGTGTAGGGTGAGTTGCCAGTTTGCATTATTCTTCAGAAACTATAAATATCCTCGCAAGAGAAAAGCAAGCAGTATGAGCGGGAATCATGAGTGAGGTTGAAGCGGAATACCAAGCAGACCCCCGGACGGCCTGTAAATATGGTGAATCGTGCTATCAAAAGAACCCTCAGCACCATAGTAGGTTCAAGCACCCACCGAAAAGGAAACTGGAGAGCAGCGAAAGCGAAACGGAAGTGAGTTTTGAAATGAAGGAAAATCGAAATTCCTCCGTCATTTTACATTTTCTTGGATGTCACGTTTCTTCACGGAGTTGTAGGAAAGTTTTAACCACGATGCTTTTCTCTGGAAAGTGGCTTATATGTACAGCAGTCGTTAGTGGTTAATGGTGTCCAGAAGGGATATGACATTTTTAAACAATGGAGTGGCTTACATCTACAGTGTAATATTGAATTTAAATACAGAGAAGGATAGGTAATTTAATGCAGTATTTCTGAGTTATTATTTAATGCCTTTTATCTCAAATTGTAGATAGAATTGTGGACATGAAATAGACTTCTCACTTCATTGCTAAAAAAAGAAAGGAAAACTAATGACCTATTCATAATTTAGAAGCAAAGGGCATGGCACATGATATTCTGATGATAATCATGCATTTTATTGAACAGATCTTTCAAATCTTTAAGGTTCCTCGAATTAATAGATAGAGTGCTGCAGGATCAGCAAGTTGATGGGCAAAACGATAATTAATTGTTGACAAAAAAATGAAATTGAAAGCCCAAATAGAATATGACAGAACTGGAAACAAAGGAATAGGTGTAGCTTCAGATTTTCCTCTATGATATTTCCATGCAAGGTTACAGAAATATTGTGTATGTTTATTTTCCTTTTTGGATCAAATCGCTCCCAAAGTTTTATTTTAGTCTATTATGTTCTTCATTAAATGAACCTAGACAAAGATAAAAAAAAATCCTGAACTAAAGAAAATTGAACTAAAGTGAAAGCAACTGTTATATAAGTGGTCTGCAGAAAGGAAGGAATCAAAAGAAGACTATATTTCAGGGCTATTGGTGACAGTTAACTTATTTGCATTTGTGACATATAAACAGTACAATACTGGTACATTGCAAAAGTAATAGTCCCTTGGTTGTAGATTTTGAAAATGTTTGGAAGGCACTGACAGTGGCATTCAGAATATAACTATTTTTGCTGTGTTCTATCGGAATGTACTTGAAACTTGCAGTAATCTCTGATAGATGGCCAACAAAGCTCAACATATATTCTGATAAGATATGACTTAATCTGGTTCTGTATTTAACAGTAAATTAAAATTATTTTTTTCTGTTGATAACTTCCTAGTATTAGGGAATATAATTAAGTATTTCAGGGAAATTCAGTTGAAAACAGGTGTTTAATAGAAATACTGTTTTATAGTATGATATAATGCTCCCACTGCACTCAGACAGACCTCTGCCAAGAGTGCATCCTGGTAGGAGTTGGCACTTTTTTATAAATATTATTGTTATGGCTATTGTTATTACTTGTTATTATTATAGATAGTTTTATTATTATCATTATTATTATTATTGTTGTTGTTATTATTGTTATTGAAGTTACCAAAGCCATCACATTATTTTGTTCCCTTGTTTTTCTTGATTGTCCAGGAAAGGTGACTTTAATTGTCTGAATTTCTATCATTGTATCTCCTGCTTTGCAATTTTGTAATTAGACATGTCAAAAAAAAAACAAAAAACTTTTTATTCTTTGTTCCAGGATCTAGTTCCTAAAGGGAAGAAATATAAAACAGATGATGAAGAAAAGGATTCTGGCTCTGGAGATGATTTTGAGGTTCCTTCTATTGACAAAGAAGAACACACAGCAGACACCAGCCAGCCAGAGGGTGAGATTCTTAAGCTTTTGTGTGTTTTTGTGCTTGTTTGTATGTGCAAGATTATGATTGTGTGTATTTATGTTTGTGTAAATGAATTTATGTGGGATAGGACAAAGTACTATTTAACAAATCGAATGCAGTAGCAGCATTTTGATTTTTACAAGCTGCATGTTATTTTTCTGCAAAAAATATCAGAAGTGTGCAAAATTAGTCATTTTATAATATTCATTTTCCAAGGTAATTAATGTAAATTAACTTCTGTGTGTGTGTGTGTGTGTGCACATATGTGCATGTGCACACACACATGTATGTATATATGTATCATATGTTTATATATATACATATACACCAACACTTAAGATATTACACACCCTTAATTGTGCATGTATCCTAGCACACATACATGCATATGTGTGTGTGTGTGTGTGTGTGCGCCTGCAACCAGGCATATTACTGTGATTCTTTCACCATTTCCAGAAGATGATGCTGAATCCCCTGTTCATGAGTTGGAGGTAGCTCCCTCACCAGAAAATGTTCGGGAGAGCATTGAGCAAAAGTTTCTTGTTGATATGCCAGAGGATTTCTTTGATTTCTGGGACCTTTGCAAGGAACTTGATAAAGAAAAACCTGAAGGTAAGATATATCACTAAGCATTCAATTTTGAAAATTAGTTTGTACAAAATGTTGAATTAGGAAGTTCAATAAACATGAGAAATTTATTTATATGGCTTAGTTGCACTGCTCTGATTGAAATAAATTTTTTGACCCACAGAAGCATTCATCAAAGCTGGCATTACCCTGGTTGGCCCATATGATATCCTCTCAGGCAAGCTGAAAAATCTCAAGACAAGAAAAATATCAAGTTACGTTTGTCACTGGCGGTATTATTATGACCCACCAGAGTTTATGGTAAATAGCATTTAGATTTCTTGGGAAATTGGAATAGAAGAGAAAGCAAGGCAGAATCACTTAATTTTGTTCTTCATTTACATCTGCTACCATATTAAAATGTAATAGACTTCCATTCTATTTCCCTTATTTATTTTGTTTTTTCCCCACTTTCATTCCTTCCTTCCTCCCTTTGCTCTTTCTTTTCTTTGCCTCTATTTCCTCTTTAGGGTACTTGTACCATTCTTAACAGTTCTCTACCTTTTTTTTTCTTTCTTTCAACACTGTTCAATAGTTTTTTTTCTAGACAGAGAGCATGCTGAGACTTTGTCATTTTTCAGACGGTGATAGCAGGAAGCGAAGACGAATATCACATAGGATATTATCGAGATGATTGCTTCCTATTACCAGCTTTTGTTGGTTCAATGTCTTCTGTCCAGCCTGGCAATATAACCCTAATAGGAGGGAACATATTTAGTGCTGTAAGGTAACTTATTATGATGTATCTTCTTTCCATATAGTTGGTTAGAATAAGTATTTCATTGTAATGAATAGAAAACATGCCATATGGATATATAAATTTTGCTAAACCCACTATTGCGCGTGCACACACACACACACACACACACACACACACACACACACACACACACACACACACACACACACACACACACACACACACACACACACACACACACACACACACACACACACACACACACACACACACACACACACACACACACACACACACACACACACACACACACACACACACACACACACACACACACACACACACACACACACACACACACACACACACACACACACACACACACACACACACACACACACACACACACTGTCTTTCTCTCTTTATTTCTTTCACTCTCTATTTCTTTCGCTCTCCATTACTCTCCTTCGTTCTTTTGCTCTCTTTCTCTTCATCTTTCTTTCTCTCTCTCTCATTCTTTCACTCTCTATTTCTCTCCCTCTTTTACTCATTCTCTTTCTCCCTCTTTCTTTAGTTCTCTCCCTCCACCCCTCTTCTTTCTCTCCATCTCTTTTCCTACCTCACTATTTGACTTGGCCCTTATTAACCCACACAGGACGGGTGGTACAGCATGTGTACCGCGCATTCAAAAGCCCAGTTGCCGGGCGGCACAGTATTGTGCCAGCCATTCAATTGATTTAGGCCTAATAGTTCGAACGCCCCGGCATTTGGACATTCAAGGCTAGAATTCCCCCGTCGGGAATGGGTTAATTTGCCCTGTTTTGTTCCTCCTCTTTCTGTCTTCATTTTTCTTTCATCTCTATTTTTTTCTCTGGATGTCAAGTACTATCTTTTTTCTAACTTGGCATGGTAGTTGCATACTTCTAAAAAATGGACGGTTCATATGAATTGTTATTATTTTTTCAAATTTAATTTTTTTGTGTTTTCAAATACTAAGATAATTATCTATTTTTATAGATATTAGTGACTTACCATTTTTGGGTTTGCATTTTGATTTTTTACAAAGAGGTACATTAGAAAATTGATACTCTTTTCATAAAGGTGGTGTTTGAAGTATTTCCATAAAGATGGTGTTATACAGATTTGAAATTCATATTTTGAACCTTTCCAGTTCATATCTGTCGCAGAGGATGAAGTCTGAGAACCCCTTCAAGAAAATAACTTTGCAAAGGTTGCAGCAAGAGTTAGAAAAGTATGCAAAGTTAGCATCTGAACTGAGACCGTCTTCTGTGCAGGCACGTTCAAAAGAAGGTGGTCAGCAAGTGCTTTCATGGGGTTGTACGTGTCCCGGTGCACAATGATGTTGGTTACAGGCCTATCCCAGAATCAAATGGTAAGTTCAATCTTAGAACTAATCTGTTCTGCTGTTATTTTTTTCATTATTTAGTTTCTGGATGCATTGCTACTCCTTGAGAAAGTTGTGGTTTGTTAACAGTCAAATTAAGGAAAAAAATTTTTTGCCACATATTTTATTTGCTAATCACTTTTTTCTCTCTCTCTCTCTCTCTCTCTCTCTCTCTCTCTCTCTCTCTCTCTCTCTCTCTCTCTCTCTCTCTCTCTCTCTCTCTCTCTCTCTCTCTCTTTCTTTTCCTGATGTCACCTTAGTTTTGCTCCTTCTCCTTCACTTATTCAAGTCTACTATTCATTTCTCTTTCCTTTTCTCCCCTCTTTTTAGCCTTTGCCTCTCTTTTCCATTTTCTTCCTCTTTTCCCTTCTCCTTTCTTCTCTAAGTCTCTTTTGTTGCACTAAAGATACATGTATAATATTGTTGATCTTCTCTTTTACTACAGCCAGTTTGAAGAAGATTTTCAAAAAAGTTGTGGATGCTAAATCAGAGGAGGAGAAATTGAAACACTTTGATGCTGTCCAAGAGCTGATGACCAATGTTAGGTTTGGTTTTAATAAGGAGACTTTGGCAATTACTTTCTATTTTTATATAATTTTCAGTAATTATTTTCTATTTCTATTTAATTTTCATATCTTTATATTGATGAATCAGAGTAAATTTATAGTTATTTTTTAAGTATTAATGTAATAAAACAAAGAGAGAAAGTATTAATGTTTTCTTATATCAAAGCTAAGGGTTGTTTCCTGAGGTCATACTGTAGTTCTGTTTTCTCTTTTATATTGTTTGAGACTGTTATGTTCACTAGAATAAGCCCCTCTTTATATTCTTAAAATACTTTAACAATGTCATATTACCATAAAGATAAAAAGAAAGTAGTGCAAAATTAATGCCTTAGAGATTATGACTGAACACCTATTTCTTTCTTTCCAAGGAATGGGGTTGGAGTTTGGCCTCAACATGTTTACTTTCGGAGGAGAAGCATTCCACAAAGCCATCAGTCACGTCCTTGGGGTTGCTTATGAACTGCTTGGAAGAGATGCATTCATTGATATTTTACGGGTAGTTATTTTTATAATTATTGCAAAATATAGGTTCTTCTTCCTCTCTGTGTGCTTACTTTGTCTATTTGTATGGATGTGGGTGTGTGCTCTGCATATTGCATGCTTAAGTGTGCAAGTGATTATACATGAAAAAATATTTACTCTGATCACCACCATAATTTAACATCAAGATATCTGCTACCTCATCTTTAAGGTATTTTCTATATATTAGTTAATGTTGTTGTTATTGTGATGATTATTAAAAAAAAAAAAAAAAATTATATAGATTTTTTCACTTATTTTCAGGCACATTTAAAGAACAGGCGTCGAGGGAGTAACATGAGCATACTGGAAGTTGTAGAGTGAAAAATATTAAAGAAAAGAAAGAACTTGATATATATATATATAGATATATAAAAATACCCATTCAAATTCTTCTTTTTAACAGTGAAGTATCTGATCATACTCAAAGAAAAGTTTGCTTATTTTCCTTTTCTTTTGGTTTGAGTCTTCTCATTATTCATCAAAGGAAAGAGTAAAAAATGGCTAATAATCATGTAATACTCACCTCTGGATTTTTTTTTAGTGGAAAGTGGTTGAAGATTTTATAATAAAACTATAGTCATAAATGTGTTTATTTTACTGAGTTGCCTTTTGAGCTGCTTAACATATAGTTGATGTGAATAGCATGGGGTCAACCAACTATTTATGCAAATAAGTCTCTTCAAACATTAGCCTATAAATGGATATGTGTGGAAGTATCTATCTTTATATATCATTAAAAACTAAGGAAAATTAAAAATCATGAAAAAAACAAACATTATCATGTCTTTAGTAACATACAACACAAATCACTCATAATGGTAATGCCTTATATAATGAGGTAAACCTCTTGTATTTTTGATCCACACAATATTTGTTTGAGCTAGCATTTATGATTAATGTTTTTCATTTACTGTGATGGAGATTGACAAATAGTCATTCAGACTGCACCTTGATATACATTATTTATAACATACACTGTGATAAAAGGTCTCTATACAATGAAGTAAAGAAGAATCAATAAATACATGTGCAGATAATGCATAGTTGTTGCAAGCAAAGTAATGGGAATTCAGTGGGACTGTTGAAGGCGCAAATAACAAGCTTCCAGATTTGGCAACATCCTACTGACAAGGTTAGTTCTTCCTTAATTAATAGCCTATTTCAAATGCTATCATCTGGTGTGGGAAAATCTCACTATTTATCTAGCGCCAGCATTATTAATACATATATGCGTCTATTTCTCTGTTTGGAGAACTGAGGGGTCGAGATCTAAAATTGTATATATAAACACTTAAATTTTTATGGAGGGTTTTGGTGCAGGCCTCGTACTTGTCGAGTGTGTAACTTTTTTTTCGCTTATTTGCCTAATAAAGGAAGAGCTTTGGGAGAATGCGCCACCGCTCTTCGGTACCAATCTACGAGTGAGACTGACTGAGAAATTGTTACTTTTGTATTTCTAAAGGAGTTGTAATTGAGGATGAGTGAAAAGATGAAGGTAAGAACAATGAAAATCTACTCTTTAACCTACAACATTGTTTCTCCAATTCAATTCTAAAAGGCAAATATGGCATTTTTACGTAAGCGCTGTAAGTTTTAAGGCGAGAGAATGAGTGAAAAATCATACAAACAAATGTAATGATTAAAGCATCAAATGATTTGACATGAAATAAATTAATGGTTCTTATCCCTGTCGTGAACATACAGGAAGAGAAACTAACGTCTTGGTGAAACAGTCATTTGATAAATAGGTGTCTATATAAACAATCAACGCTCATTAGGGAGGAGAGGAATGGTCATGGGTATAAAGAGGCATAGCTAGCAAGGTCTCTTCAGCATCCGAAACTATGCGGAAAACCTCCCGCTTGATCATGAGCTGTGAAGCTGGTGGCATTTTGCATACATGCCCATGAAAAAGTAGTACAACGGATCTCTCTCCTCCAGTTTTCCGAAGCCTTGAGCAAAAAACATGAACCATGAGATCCTGAAGGAAGGGCCTAAAAAGGAAATCCATTTGGCAAGTATAGTAACTACAAATTCCATTAGTAAACAAAACCTAACAAAAACCAGGGATTTAACAATTACTCATGCTATTGTCATACCATGGATAAAATAACAAGGTAACATGCAATCAGTAGTAATAAATTTTTCCTAAAGAAAAGTAAATTGGCTCCAGATGACTATTTCACTTTCAATTTCATTTTTTTATACAAAGCACGGATTCATATTTTTAAAATAAAAGTTATGGAGATAACAAATAATCAAAACACTTTATTTTTCAAAAAAAAAAAAAAAAAAAAGAAATGTACACTGTACAATGGAATAAACCAGTACTGACTGAGTAAAGAGCCGAAGCCTTGAGCAAAAAACAACATGAACCATGAGATCCTGAAGGAAGGGCCAAAAAAGGAAATCCATTTGGCAAGTATAGTAACTACAAATTCCATTAGTAAACAAAACCTAACAAAAACCAGGGATTTAACAATTACTCATGCTATTGTCATACCATGGATAAAATAACAAGGTAACATGCAATCAATAGTAATAATTTTTTCCTAAAGAAATGATGCCATCCGTGTCTATGACAAACTCTGCCTTTGCAGCAAATCATGCCATCCGCTTCTAATGGATTAAATAGTATACTATATTTAAAAAAATAATAATAAAGAAAACTAAGATAAAAAAAATAACCAATGAAGCTCCATGAACTTTGTCTGTAGTCAGTAGTTGGGAACTACAGCTTCTTGGACTTCCATTTCCTCCCTCCCCATCAGGAACAAAGGAGGGAAGTCCTGTCTGTAAAAAGGTGAAGAAAGAAAAAAGAAATTACTTGTAAATCTTTCTATCAAATCCATATCCTAATATCAGTATCTACCCATAAAGTCCTTCAGTCTTTAGAACTACAAACTGCTTCTTTAACTTTTCATATCCAGACCCTTGAAATACTGGATTTCTATATTTAATTCTATGCTTGCGCAATGAACTTGAAAACTTGAGTTTGACACAATCATTTATGGCTATTTACTGGGATATGTATTTTTTGTTTGGTAAAAGGAAGAAAAAATGCAATGAAATGAAAGGGAAAAGCCTGACTGTTGTTCCATACTCTAGGGATCATATACAGTTTTCCTGAATACAGGGTTGAAAACTTAACAGAAACAAAGTTAATGTCAGCAAACACTGCAAACATTTAGAAAGTGTGACCACTGACCTCATAACCCTCAATATATGATGAGTTCATTAATTAAACAGAGGTGGAAATTAGTGAAAAATATCATAAAAGGAAGTATATAAAACAAACACTAAAATTAATTAGGAAAATTAAATTACCTGGGGAAAGTATGAGGCTGGTTAAAAAAGAATATATATATGCTTGGCTCATTAAGATCAAACTAAAATCCTACATATACAATTGATCAGTTACAGTTCTGAGTGACTTCATAATAACAAATTACATTTATTATACTATATTGCGTCAGCATAACGATAAGAGAATAAGTGAGGATATTTCAGTTAACCCATTCATGTTGGGGTTAAAATTTGTGCAATGCTGCTCCCGCCGACGAGATAACAAGCATGTTCACTGACCAAGAGTGAGATCTCTCTCTGTGCGATGCTGCACTGCACCTCTCAGAGGGCTTTTCACCCGCCCAATTCAATGGGGTGATAATAGGTTGTAGTATCTGTTTACAATATTTTCAGAAGTGAAGAAAAATGTGTCCATACAAATGGAACTTCTATGAGTGTATAAATACGTAATGCTGTAAAACATGTGTTTAGAGGAAGAGATCATGACATGATAAGATGTCATCTGGTGGGTGCAAAATATTCACATGTCGTGATATCAAATTCCTGAAATATACATTTACGTATATAAGTTTACTTGGTTCAAAATAACAATTACAACAACAACACCAGTAGTAACAACTATAATAATAGAGGCTAAACTATTTTTATTTTTGTATAGAATTAAGATGAAAAATAAATAATTATTGTGACATCATAAAGAAAAATGAAGTTAAAATATTGCCAAATTGAGAGTAGCAACAATAATAATAATGGAATAATCATAA
>BOPN01006583.1:70000-74129 GCA_017312705.2 Penaeus japonicus
ACACACACACACATATATATATATATATATATATATATATATATATATATATATATATATATATATATATATATATATTTACATCCTGACCAATCGCCGCCAAAGTTCGGTGTTTTTATTAGCGCTATTCTTAACTGTCAAAAAATTTATTCTATATCATCAGATTCTACACTATACATTCTACTCAATACATACGTCCGGATGAGAAGATACCCTGCCCTTAGATTTGTTTCGGTCTTTGCGACTCCGTGTCATCTTGTCTAACCTCCTGTTTAAAGTTCCACAGCTAGACTATTTACTGGTCACGTGATCACATCATTTTCCGCCGTTTTCTTTCGTAACTGACCAGAGAAATCGGTGCGCTTGATCGCGGATACGATTGTAGTTTTCTTTGTAGTTTATCTAACGATCTTAAAGTTATCATTGAAGCAGTAAAAATTATTTAGATAATTCAAAATGACGACTTAAATACTTCAAGTAATTTGCTTATTATTAATATGACATCTATTTTAGTATTCCCTTCTACTCTTTTGACATTAAAAGAAAATGTAACTGCTTTTTCATGCGAAACTAAAGTAATCCGTAATGTCTATTTTTGCTTATTTATGCTTTTAAAATGGTTATTTGAGACAGAATGTGAATTATCCATCCTTTTTGGTTATTTTTCATTTGTTTTTTTAATATGCTAAGTGTACCTGATATCATAGTAAAATATGAAATAACGATATAATTTGCACCACTCTTGTTGCTCACAAATGAAGAACCACAACAGCTCTGTGACCAGTTCACTGACATAACTTTCAACACAGCAAATGAGATTTTAGGAAAAGCCAAACCAATTAAAAGACCATGGATAACACCAGAAATCCTACAAAAGTGTGACGAAAGAAGAAAACTAAAGAAAGATAGATTTACCAACAATGAAAGTCTGGGCCAATATAGAAAGGCAAACAAGGAGGTAAAAAGAGCTATCATCAAAGCAAAAGATAATTGGGTTGAAAAACAAGCTGAGGATATTGAACAAAGCTTAGCAGTAAACAATTCTAGAAAAGCCTACAGTGTAATCAAGAGCTTAACAAAGGAGAAGACAGGAAGAACAAATGTAATAGAAGATAAAACCGGTCAGCTGTTAACAAATAACACCGAAGTGACAGCTAGATGGAAAGAATACTGCCGCGAGTTGTACCAACATCAAGCAGACGTTGATAGAACAGTATTAGCAGAGGCTACATCAGAGGGAGAACCAGAACCAGTCATCTTAGAATCGGAAGTAAGGGCAGCGATTATAAAGTTGAAGATGAATAAAGCACCTGGATATGACAACCTTCCAGCAGAATTAATTAAGTGCGGTGGAGATCCCATTATCAAAACCTTACATCTTCTGTGCAACCGAATACTCCAAACTGGTAAATGGCCTACACAATGGACCCAGTCCATTCTCATTCCTATCCCAAAAAAGAAAATGAGTAAAAAATGTAGTGAACATCGCACAATCAGTCTTATAAGTCATCCTAGCAAAGTCTTACTCACCATCATCCTAAATAGAATAAAACCGGGAATTGAAGAAATTCTAGATGATTCACAAGCTGGCTTCAGAAAAGATCGAAGCACAGTGGAACAAATTCTTAATTTAAGGCTCCTTTGTGAAAGTCAGAGAAATCATCAGAAGAATGTTTTCCACAACTTTATTGACTTTAAAAAAGCATTCGATAGGGTATGGCACGAAGCGCTATGGCATACAATGGCCAAGTATAACATCAACCAGGGTATGACTAGGCTTATCCAAGAATTATATGAGAATGCGAAAACAACAGTTATGGTAGGTAACAACTACAGCGAATGGTTCGAAAGTACAGTGGGCGTTAGACAAGGATGCATTCTGTCTCCGACACTTTTCAATTTGTTTTTGGAAAGAATAATGCAAGATGCCCTTGAAAATTTTTCAGGAGGCATAAAGTGTACAGGACGTGTAGTTAACAACTTACGGTTTGCTGATGACATAGACTTGATAGCGGAAGATGCGGAAGAATTAGCAGAAATAACAAGACGACTGGATGAAACATCACACAGGTATGGAATGGAAATTAGTGCAGAAAAAAGTAAAATAATGGTCAGTGGGAGGAACATCAATCGAAACGTACTGGTCTATGTTAGGGGAGAACAACTTGAACATGTGTCAGAATTCAAATATCTAGGTGCAACATTAACAGAAAATGGAACCAGCGAAATTGAAGTTAAACATCGTGTAGGAATGGCAACAAGTGCTTTAGCTAGATTGGAATCTATTTGGAAAATGAGAAGTATTAGCATGAAAACAAAAATTAAACTACTAAACTCGATGGTAAAAAGCATTTTAATGTATGGATGCGAGAGTTGGACAATAACTGATAAGATCTGGAAAAAGGTGGAAGCTTTTGAAATGAAGTGTTACAGAAGGTTGCTAGGAATAACATGGAGAGAGAGGCGAACAAATGGCTATGTCTGGAATAAGATAATAGAACATTTTACCACAGAAAAGGACAGGCCAGAACCATTCATGCGCACTATCGCCAAACGCAAACTTCAGTTCTTTGGACACCAGGTCAGGAGAAATAAAACAACAAAGTTTCTCATACAAGACTACTGTGAGGGAACACGCCAACAAGGTAGGCCAATAAGAACATGGCAAGACGACATAAAGGAGTGGACATCTCTTAACATTCAGAGAGCTTGTCACCACAGTCTCAATAGGAGGAAATGGAGGAAGGATGCCAAGACATGGGTGCACCAACGGCCTAACCGGCTGAGGTCATGATGATGATGACTACTCAAAGTGCATTACGATGCTTATTCAGAGTGTCTGTGTGTTTTCATTAGTGCCTATATTAATGATCTTGTTTCCTCTTACAAAATAAACACAATTTGTGCACAGGTTGTAGCTGTTTATTAATAAAATAAATTTCATATATTATTTTTTTTTATAAGCAGGGATCTTGCAACATATCTGTACCTTTGACTCTGAGCTGCTTGCACTGAATACTTATTAAAATGTTAATCTAAAATTCAGGAATATGTACAAATTTGTGTTTGTGACCAAGTATTTGTATTATACAAATTTCTGAAGTCTTATTACTACAGTTTTATGAATAAGAATGATCGTAGTAATATTTTGCATAAATCAAAAGGAAAAGAATGATTAAATGATTACATTTACATAAAACGACTTTCTTCTGTTCTGACAGAATATGACGAAATCAATTAGTGAAAAATAAATAAAATAGAATAAAATAAAGTACCTAAAATATACACTAATTATATAAATTAAGTGGAAAATAGACACCAGTGTCAATTAAACCCAGCTCAAGACTCGATTTTTTTACTGTTACCAATATCCTGTAGAAAAAAGTGAAAAACACATTTATCTTTCTCCTTCTCCTCCTCCTCCTATTCATTCTCATTTTCCTCTCTCTCCCTCTTCTCTCTCTCTCTCTTTTTCTCTCTCTCTCTCTCTTTCTCTCTCTCCAATTCTGTGTTATCCATCACAGTACAAGGACGATGTGGTTCTGACTACTAGTGGATCTTGTCCTTGAAAAAACACCAATTTAAAGAAAATTACGCTGTGCCAAACTCGTTATGTTTGATGTCCCTGGAGAAATGAAACCAGTGAGATTACACAATAGAATGAAATCGTGGTTTGGTTTTTAGCTAGCTCAGTAGTAGCGCGCGGACCTTCCCCCTTGTGTGCAAGGCTGAACCACACTCCGTTCTCAGAAAGCTCTCACTGTATGCTATGACCCGCTTTGACATTCACGTGAGGTAGCCGTTGTGGTCTGAAAACTCCTCACTTGGTGCAAGGTCAACGTCCACGTCCCGGCTCCTGACACCTCTTCAGTGCCGGCATAGCATAGACAATAGGGATTAATCAGTCAACCTCTATAGGATGGATTTGAAAAAGACTTAAGAGTGAAGTTTACACCAGCCTTGTGACACAAAGCCAAGATATGTTGGATAATCCTAATGATATAATAATGAAAACAAAAAAGTGTATTTAATTAACAATACACAAACACACACACAAAAAATACACAGACACACATACCCACAATCATGCATATATATACTTACACACATATATATATAAATATATATA